>JAXCEX010000021.1:0-182985 GCA_038382965.1 Ceratocystis huliohia | reverse complement strand
CTTGCAAAAAAAAAAAAAAACCCCCCCCCCCCCCCCCCAAGATAGGAGCATCTAACCAACTCGTAACAGACAAAACGAGAAACTCGGAAATCACTCAGAAGGAATCAAGGGCCCTCTCCAGCCTCTCCGAACAACTGATGAAATCGCTACTTTCATCCAAAGAAAAATTAAAATTAAAAAAAAAAAGAAAAAAAAGGGCTGTTCCCTTCCCTCCAAACAACAAATCCATTTTAGGAACAAGCGCTCTGTCCACTTATCAACATTTCTTTCGTCTAGAGGATCCACAGCCTTGTCTTTTGCGTGGTTGAGATTCCCTACTTTTTTACAATATATTTTATTGCCCTAAACAATATTAGTGGCTTTCTTCCTACAAAACCCCCAGAAAAAGGTTTTTCTCCATGTCATCCGAGGGCTAAAAAGAAAATTGCGTCTTCATCATCCGTGAATGCTCGCATCAACAACCAAGGCCCTTGTTGTCATGGTTGGCAACTTTGTCCCACAAATTTGTCAGTGTAAGACTCACGTCTTGTGCAAACAAACATAAGCTTTTCATGTAATACCGTCCTTAACCAACTCTAGTTTCCTTTTTCTGTACGCCGTCGCACTTGTCGTACGCGTCGTATGTATCTATGGCAGTTACAATTTTTTGTGAAACAAGGACGGATGATGGAGCAGACAGCCCACTCCCGGGCCCGAATACTTGTATAGGTCTGTTCGCTTTGTTCGCTTTGTTCGCTATTTCTTCACGCGCTAAACTTGAGCTATGCCAAGTAAGCGCAGGCAGATGTGATGCCCACCCCGACTCCGGTCCAGAAAATAAGATGCGCATTTGTCACAAACAGAGTGTATAGATACTTTTGGCCCGTCATTAGTTACTAGAGACGGACCTATCTGCCTCGTCTGTTACTCCGTCTCCGGTGGTGCAATGCGGCTTCGTTGGCGGCTCTTTTTCCAGGGCTCTCCCCCTGCAACGCGGGCGTCCTTAGCTAACCCATGAGGTGTCCAAGTTATTGACGAAAGGCTAGCTAGCCTAACTGTAAGCAGCAGGTTTCAACTGCCCATACGAAGCGCTTCCTATTCAGAGAGAAGGACCTCTTGTTCTCGTTCCGCTGGCCATCGTGTCCTTCCCCCTTCATTTGTTTTTTTTTAGATTGAGACTATCCAGCCTTCGGCATCGCATTAAAGAACCCATAGATAGATCCCCCATCAAAATCAAACCCTCAAGGGTCATCCATCTCACTACTGTGGCTCCTCACGTAATTCGGACTGGTGCAGCGGCAACTCGCCACCCTTTTGTTAGCTTTACCTACTACGCAGCCGCGCCATTGCTACCCGATCCTTTTGCCAGTTTTCCCGCTACACATTCATCTTGATATCCACGCCCGTTTGTCCTGCCATCTCTTGACTCATTCACCCACCCACTCTTGCATATATAATGACAGACCAGCCACGTACCAAAGGTCCGCGAGCCTGCGTCACTTGCGCCAAAGCCAAAGCCCGCTGCATTCCTGGTCTGCCTGGAACTACACGCTGCCAGCGCTGCAATCGGCTAGACAAAACATGCGAGAACCAGGAACCTGCACCCCCGCGGCCGAAGAAGGCTCCGAAGCTTACTCGAGTCTCCGAGCTAGAACGCCGTCTAAACGACCTTACCGCCAAGCTTCAGGCCACTCAGGGCAGCCATGCAGTTGGCTCTTCCGCGGCATCATCATCTGGAGTGGCAGGCTCTCATTCTCCTGCTCCGCTGTCTCGCTCCCCATCGCTGACAGCCGAAATAAGGATGGCATCGGTCGAGCAACATGATGAACTACCAAATAAACGGCGCAAGAATACGAATCTCGGCGACAGCATCAAGGCTGATTACCGCTTTAACCACATCTTCCCACACCAGGACTCTGTTCTGCCCTCAGCAGAGACTTCTTCGCTATCCCCAAACTCAGGCGGGGCTATTCCTCGCTCTCCGTCCATGGGGAGTCCCGTCGCCTCAGGGCCTGCCCCTTCTTTAATGTCTCACCCCTCTATGTCTACTTCTACATCTGCATCTGCGACCACAACTACAGCCACCTCAGCATCAACTCCCGTGCCACACCCTTCCCGGGTCTGGCCCATCTGCACATCACCAGAAGCTGCTGAGCTGCTCGCCATCTATCGGGAAAGCCGCGAACCGCTCTTTCCCTTCGTCATTGTGCCGAAAACCATGGACGCCACCGAGCTAGCCCGCACGCGACCCCTGCTCTTCCGCGCCGTCATGATGGTTGCACTATTCTATGATGGCAGCCACCAGGCAGCCGCCATGCAAGAGCTTCTCGATACCCTTATCGCAGCATCGTTTCTCGGCAAGCCACAACGCAACCTCGATCTGCTACAGGCCCTGGAACTGTTGATTTGCTGGGTCCAGTTCGATCTCAACGGCTTCCAGACCACAAATCTAATTTTCCTTATCCGCGGGATCACCGCTAGCATGGCGCCCAAGAACCCCATTAACTCCGCGCCTGATTCACGCATGCTAGAGCACTTGCGCGCCTTTGTCGGTGTTTATTATATCAACACCTTGTAAGTCGCCGACTCCCAGCTTGCCCTTTTGTCTTATTTAGCGTCTATCATCCATGGCCCACATAACTGACCTGAATCCTTGACTCTCCAAGCGTATTCACCACCAACAAACGACTAGACGTGTTCATGGATACAGCAGCTATTGACAACTGGTGTTCGATTATCGAGATGCACAACGAGCTGCCTAGCGACGAGCTTCTAGTGCACCTTGTCCGCATTCAACGGCTAGCCCAGATCATCAGCGTCACCGTCTCGTCCAGTGGTAATAATCGTTTAGCGACAGGAGTTCCACCCGCTCCGCTTAGCATGGTTGTGCACGGCCTCCAACAACAATTGCAGGATTTTAAAGCAGGGCTACCGCTCCATCTGCGCTCGTCTTGTGAGTTAACCCTGGACAATCTAGCCCATTCTATAACCCTAGTTTCAGCTGCAGCCCAATACTTACACCCCCCAATAGCTGCCATCAACTCGCATATATCCATTGCGGAAATCCTACTGTATGAGATCGCCTTATCCGACGCCACATCATCGCAGCTGCTCGCTTCGCAGCGTATTCAGCTCCTATGGAATTGCGCCGCGGCCATCAAATCCTACATAATACATCGCTTTCCTGCTGACCGGCAGACGCCACACGATCCTACCAAACAGCCTACTAGTATCTGCCTCAGCTGCTACGACTTCGCTTTTGCCATTCTAACTTCACTCAAGCTGCTGTTACTACGCTTCCCCGATTGGGATCGGGTGCAGGTTTCCCAGCATCTTGAGCTCGGACCTGCCATCGACATGCAAGTGCGCGAGATGGAGGATTTCATCGAGTCGCGCACCATGCGTCACCGGAAACAGCATGCCGAAGAACCACACCAAACAAATGCAGGCTCCGGATCCAACTGTGGCTCGGGGTGGGGCAGCTCCGAGCTCAACGCCTCGGGCTGGGGAGCCGCCGCATTATCGTCTGTCAAAACGTCGGCGCCACCCATGCCAGATCCACTAAAGCGACTGGTCATAACGCTGAAAAACCTGCGCGTCATGCTGGACAAGGAGATGGAGCTGATTGTGCAAGAGACGCGCACACTGGGCATATCAGGCGTCGGGCCTGCCGCGGCATCAACAGGAGCGGCGGCCGCTGCTGTGGACCCAGCCTTCAACTCGTCGGCGCCAGATATTGGGGGCGGGCCGCTTCTCGAGAATCTAGACGCTTACCAGCAACAGTCGCAGGGCCAGCCACAGGCACCAACTGTTGGAGCATCCGGCATTCCACAAATGATGCTTTCCCAGAACGCCGTGATTTCACAGCAACAAGCAACTGCTCCACCACTCATCCCGACCGACATCTCACATCTTCATGGCTTGGACCCCATCTTCAGTGACATCGAGTCGTCGCTCTGGAGCGAGTTTGCTGGCGAAGGGATGTGGGCTGCTTAAGTAAGCAAGAGTATTACTGTGTACGGTGTTGATACAATACGATAGGCACGGTGTACGATGTATGATTATGTATGTGTATTATTGCACGCTGTGTAGTGCATCCATCTATCGCGATGACCATGGCTATGTTTTAGTGCTGTTTCTGTTATTACTGCTGGTGTTAATAGTTCTACTGCTATCGGTACCGCTGCTGCTCCGGATTCTAATGCAACATGGTGAGCAGAGCGAGGCATCTGTCCTTTCTCTCATACCCTCCAAGCTTGTGGTTTTTTTTCCCAAGGTAGTGATTTGAAATGAATTGATGATAAATATGAAAAGCATGATCCCACCGACTAGAGAAAGAAGTATTGTAGACAAGTGCTTGGACGACCACACTCTTGATGTTGCATCTCTCCTCCTGTCTCTGCCGTATCCTCCAGTCCTCGCTGCTCTTTCTCTTCCTTCTCCTCTTGCCTATTGCTCATTCGCCCACCGGGGTTCTAGCCTTGCCATTAGTGTTCATCCATGAAAATGCAGAGGCACTACCGACTGGGTTTGATGATCGGGGCAGTGCATTAGACGACGTAGACGACGAGGAGCCCTGTCGAACAGAATCGCGGACAGGAAACGCAGTGGGGAACTTGGCATCTGTCGCGCTCACCGACCGCTTACTCTCCCAGCGGCTTACAGGGGTCATTGATGGTGGTGTTGCGGCCAATGTTGGTGCTGGTGTTGGTGCTGTTGTCGGCGTCGATATCAATGCGGATGGCTGGCCTGCGCCTTCTTTGCGCTTTGGATCACACAGTGTTCGGGGTGTAGTGGGAGCAGTAGAAGCAATGGTAGACGCACTGGTAGACACTGTCGAATCAGTAGTAATCGAAGGGACGGTTCGGGCTGATGAAATGTTCCGACTAGGTTTGAGGACCTTCATAGTACGAGTGCTTTTGCCTGCAGGCTGGTATCCGCTTAGACCGTTTTCGCGATCAGAGCTAATAGTTCCGTTGCGCCATGAGCCCCAGATACCTACATTCAGCTCGTGTCGCTTTTCCGACTCTCTAGAGCCTGAAGATGCGGCCCCTTGAGTGCCAGTTGTGGCCTGAACTGAGGCCGAGGGTTGCTTTTGCTGGTTACCCAGGCTGCCGTTTTCAGACAGCGCCAGCGACGGCCGAGATGACTGCTGTTGCTCTTTGGTTGCGACTGCCCGGTCACCTTCGCTTGCGTCTGATCGCATGCTAGAAGGTGTGGGGAAGTAGACTGACTTGGAAGAAGACGGCCGCGTGGCAGGCATAGGATCCGGCGATGAGTGTCCGTAAGCTTGAGCACTAGCACCATTTACATCGCCCTCCAAGTCATCAGAACTCTGATGGGACTCGATGGACTTGGTCACAGATTGTGAGCTCAAAAGCTTGGGCTCTCCACCAGATATAAATGGGGCTGCCGTGGCATCCAGCCTGATGAATGACTTCTGCCTCACTAGGTTCCGAGTGCAAATATTTTTAAAGGCACGTTCATCCTCTGGACGCACAAAAGGGACAGAAAGCTTGTCGCGCTCCGTACTGTACAGCACCAACTTGTTTTGTGACAACAAAACATCGGCAGAATGCGCTCGGAGGGCATCGCTTCCAATAAATATTTTGAGGCTAGGGTGCTCAGTGACGTCATTGGCATCCAGACCAACTACTTCGAAAGTGACCATGACAGTTGGAATCTGGTGGGAATGGCCATTGTTCGAGCGGCTATGTGGCTGGGTCACTATGGCCTCTGCGAGATATACAGGAAGGGTGAGGGTGTAATTTCCGTTAATGTCACGCTCCAGAGTGTGGTGAAGATCCAGCTCTTTGGCTAGGGCAAACTCGAGGGTAGACTTTTGAGACCCAGTACAAATATCAGCATACAGCAGGGTGTCGTGGGAAAACTTTGGCGTTAGCCAGCAACGGACAATAGAAGGGACAGAGCCCATAATGAACAGGCTTGGCGGAGGCTCAGGCATGCCGATAGAGGAATCGTCATCGTCATCACCATCCAGACCAAGGCTGCTAGCACGTCCGGACATGGTGGAAAGAATGGAATGAACAGAATGGCCGGTCGAGCTGTGACGGCCATCAGACTTGTGAGACAGGGAACGTTCCATCATGAGACTGCTTCCTGGACGCACAAGGCCAAAATCACTCGAGGTACGGTTTTGGCTGGCGTTCCACGCAGAAGCAGAGCCTTGGATAGCACTCTCAGCAAAGCGGACGCTGTTCGCCCTTGAGGCGGTTCCGCGACGAATTGGTTCTTCGTCGGTGGGGTCAAGATGTAGAGATCCAAGAAGGTGGTCGCTTTGCTCGTCGAGGCCGTTAAAATAGTCATCAGCAGAGATGGGCTCTGCAGGATCTATGGAGACAGAGGCAAGGAGCGGGTTAGTAAGACAGACAAAAGTAGAGAGTGGTCAAAAACAAGGGGAGAGAAAAGTTACGGTTCCATTTACGTACCTTGCTGTGGTGTTCCTGTAAGCACACTAGGAAACGGCGAGTTCCAAACACTCTTGAGAGCAGCATCGTCCTGCTGTCGCCTCTCAAGGCGGCTTAGTCGTTCGGCATGGCTTTTGACTTCTGTCTGGAGGCTAT
Source organism: Ceratocystis huliohia (assembly GCA_038382965.1). Lineage (NCBI taxonomy): Eukaryota > Fungi > Ascomycota > Sordariomycetes > Microascales > Ceratocystidaceae > Ceratocystis > Ceratocystis huliohia. The sequence goes on along the minus strand of JAXCEX010000021.1, from coordinate 176,422 downwards.
TGAACTCGTCTCGGGGTATAACCAAACGTGGATCCATGCCTGGCAGACAAAGATAAGGAGCAGAGGAATCCAAGGAGGAGTGGCAAAGGTAGATGCAGACACAGACAAAGCAGAGATAGGAATGCAACAGGCAGGTTGGAGGGCCGGCTAAGAGGCTAGTAGTGGAGGCAGCGGCGGCGGCAGCAGCAATACATCAAGCACTTACAGTGCCTCTTGGCATCGCATGCAAGCGACCACAAAGCCAAGGAGAAGAGTCTTTCTTGCCCTGCCTTGTCTGGTCTTTCGCCAACGATGCCAGAGGGTGCCGCGGGATTGGGTAGGAGGGAATTGCTTGCTGAGATGAATGGCTAGAGGGAAGAAACGAGGCTGACCCGGAATGGGCTGTGTTGGAGACCGCGTCGGCGTAAAGGATGGAAAGGAAAGTGTTGACGACAACCGAAATGATAAACAACGGTGGCAATGATGGCGAGAATAGCTCTGGCTGGGTGGCGGCAGGGGAGCAGTAGCAGCAGAATCGGAGAGAGGAGCAGCAATCCAGAAGCTATCAAGTCGAGTTGCTTCGAGCGCTGGACAAGATTCGATTATTGGGCAAGGTGGAGAAGAGACGGCCGATTGCTAGCTGGTAGTGTCGAGCAGCAGTAGACGATACAAACGAGGTGAGGGTTCTATTATGGGCTCCGAGGGTTTTCTCTGAGTTTGTTAACACAGCAGATGGACGAGCGATATATACGGACACAGGCAGGGGATATCAAGGAGCAATTGGCGACTATGGGAAGGATGCAAGGCTGCGATATTATGGTGTGTTGGTCCGTTGGTGTTTAAGGCCTTAAGAAGCCGAGCCGAGGGCGTCAAGCAAAGGGGACAAAGGTACAAGAGAAATATATGAGGGTACAGAGGTACAGAGGTACAAAGGGGGAGATACGGCACAAAAAAGAATTAGTATTAAAAAGAATCTCAACAAGGCGAAGGCAAGGCTGAAGGGGAATTGGAGAGAAGGTAGAAGCACCAGATAAAGAGGAATAAAGGGGAACAAAATTGAGCAGAAAATGCAAAAGACAAAGGCAAATCCAAAACTCGAAATTCGTAGAACCGCACAGAATAAGGACCGCCAAAGTGCCTTCTTGGAGTTACTCTCACTACCAAGGCAATAAAAATAAAACAAGAGTTTGCGAGGTAGCAAAAGAATGAGGACAAGCAAGCCCCCTTCATACAGCGCCTCTAGTTAGCCCTATTAGCCCCTGTAAATTACTTGTATGTCTCCCTTCTGAAACATCATCTAGCCGCCTGTCTAGCGCCTGCCCTACCTTCTCGCACTAGGAGACTGCCCCTGTAAATACAGGCTCTTGCATCCCCTATCGCCCCCTTCCTCCCTTACTCTGTCTACATCCCCCCCCCATTCAACATTCGCCATGCCGGAAACACATAGTCCGACTTGTCCTCGTCAGGCTGCGGCAAGTGCACTTGCAAGAGATCGAAAAACACTCTATACGCATCGCCATTCATGTGCAGTCCATCTGGCAGCAGCGTCTCCAGTCCGCCACGTCTACCGCACTTTGGGTCTCCCAGCCAGCCATGCTGATCGTCATACTGACACGCCGTGCTGTTAGCCTCCATCTCAATAGCCTTGTCCATGACTCCTCTCCACAAGTCTACTAGTAGGACTCCGCTGCTTTCGCTAGCGACTTCGCGCACAACCTGTGAGTAGGCCGCACTAGTGGCGGCCTTGCGTATCGCACATGGGTAGCCAGCCTCAACGTCGTCCACGGCCATGCGGATTTCGTCTACTGGCGGCGGGGTGACAAGAATAATAGTTGGGTTGTGGGCTTGGATGTTAGGGTGGCTGATGATGGCCTTGAGGTTAGCGCGATAGACGTCAATGGGCACATGCTGCGTCGTGGCTGGCATTGGCAGGACAGCGTCATTAGAACCCAGCAAAACAACCTAACAAGGGCGGTGGGTGTTAGCATATGTGCGTAGAGTGCGTGTGGCCAGTAGTCAGTAGTGTAGCTATGTTGTAACCACGGGTCTCACCAGATATTTTATTGGGGCTACGGAAGCTGACGGCGGTTGGATGATCTGGGCTATGCGCGGAACCATGTTGGCTGTGTTCCAGCCAGAGAAGCCACGGTTCACGACATCATAGCGACGAATAAGGTCTGGTTGCAGCGCGTTAGCTCTATAGGCTCCAAGCTCTATGTGCTGGAGCACGTACAGCTCTGTAGCTCGGCATAAAACGAGAAGCCGTTGGAGAGAGGTACGCAGAACTCAAAGAGAGAGTCTCCAAGAAGGACGATTTGGGGAGGGAGAGTCTGCGGTGGGTTCGGGTTAGGACGCCTGCTATGGCGGTCTAGCATGAAAAGTATTTGAAGCCTGTATACTCACAGCCATAGTTAGAGTGTCATGCTGGTAAGCACTCAGCCAAAACCGAGAGAGAAGAGGGGTTCATGACCAATGATGCTATGATACATTGATGGGTGTGGGATAGCCATTAGGGTTACACTTTTGCCTAATCCACCAAACCCAAGTTCTCTTATCAGAATGAGACCCTATTGGCTAGATCTCTTATCGGCAGCCCCACCTTAAACCGCGACCAACTTTTTTTTTATCACCAACTTTTTTTTCGCTTTAATTTTTTTTGCTACAAGCCAAAAAGCACGACAAGCAACATTGACAAAAGCAAAGCGTGAGTCTTGCTTGCTTGTGTGCTTTCTTTGTGTTTGGTTGCTCTCGTGCTACATTTTCTATTGCTTCATTTTCGATAGCGTTTTTCTGTTCCTTGTGTCTATTTGTTAATCATAAAAGCTTCTGTCGCCAATCTTTGCTTTTTCTTCCTCGTCCACTCAACATCGCCGTATCACAATGTCTACCTCTCTCGCCGCCCAGCTAGCCCAGATCTCGGCTCGCTCCAAGGCCACTCTTGACGTCAAGGCCCAAAAGGCTGCCCATTCTAAATCGCTGATTTGGGACCACAAGGTCGCTGCCACCCAGACGTACCACTCTATCTACAAGGCCTGCTACAGCGGTTTTGAAGACCTGTGTGGCCTCGATGCTCGTTTTGCGCCCTTCAGCAACACGCTTTTCAGTGAGCAGAGCCAAGATGAAGACCGATCGACGCTTTCAGAGGAAGAGAATAAGCAGCTGGATCGCAAAATTGAGAGCTTTCTGCGTTTAGTGGGCAGTCGCTTGCGCTTGATGCCTGCTATCAAGGCTGTTGAATGGCTGGTTCGTCGCTTTAGGTATGCTTCCTAGATTTTATTTTTCCCTTCATCCCATCAATTCCGTCTATTGCTCATACATATTAAATGGCTCTGTCCATGCTAACAATTGCCGCCCAACGCTATAGAATACACGAGCATAATACTGCCGTCTTACTCACGACTTTCCTCCCCTTCCACTCCATTCCCGCCTTTGTCACCCTTCTCTCCATCCTCCCCAAGACTCTCCCTATAGAATACCGCTTTCTGAGTCCATATGTCCGCTCTGCTCAGAACCCGCCACGTGCTGCCATTGTTCTGCAGGCTATTAACCAACCGGCCTTCTTGGCTATGCTCTCCGAATACACACTCGAGTCGGCCCGTTCGCTTGCCCATTACCAGACACTTATTTCTTTCTGGGGAGGCATCATGACTGAGGCCATCAATGGCCAACTCGATAAGGCCAAAACCGGCCGTACGGCTATTCAGGCGGACAACGATATGACTCTGCTGCATCGTGTTGGCCCTACTCTGGGTGAGGCCCTAGTCATGAAAAAAGTCCCCCAGCTACAGATTGCCGCCTACATGGCTCTTTCTGTCTTTGTCTCCAAGGGAGATCTGAGCGACTCTGCCGTGTCGGCCTTCATGGAGCAGGTTGTTGCTGGCTGGACCAGCGAGACTGTGCGTTCAGGTCTTATATGCATGGCCATTCTCTCGCAGTACCGCTCTGCTAAGCAGGTGTCAGGCAAGGTGGCCAAGGCCCTACTCAAGGTTGCTGACGTCGAGAAGCTTCTGGTCGAGATTGGCCGTGAGTGGAGAATTGACAAGTTGGCCAATGGCCTTTGCCTGGCCTTGGCCGAGCGTTCGCTGAAAAAGAGCGACTCTCGCGGCTTGCGAATTATCAAGGGTATTATGTTGGCTGGAATTCTCACCGCTAAGCAGTTGTTTGTCCTGTTCAAAGTGCTCTTAGTCACGGCTATGCGTCTCGATGACGAAAGCGACAAGGATGGCCACATGCGCAAGGACATTGGCACTGTACTGATTGACCTATCAAACAATCAGGGCGAGTGTGGTGAGGTCATCCAAGCTGCCATTGAGGACCTAGACTTTGACATGGACGCGCTTGAGATGAAGCTTGATATGTCTATTCGCCGCAAAAAGGCTCTGGATCCTGCTACTGCTGCCGATGATAATGTGGAAGAGACCACTGCTGAAATCAAGGAGGATGTGCGAGAAACTTTGGCTGCGTTGAAGACCGAAAAGGCCCGCTTATTGTCGTGTCTCTCTGGCGAAGCTGGCGCTGTTTTCGAGACACTGACTCGCGTTTTCTTGCTCATTGTGTCATCGCAAACAGCTGACCAAGCTATGTTCGACGACTTTTGCAAGCTTCCTATGCTTTCTCAAGATTCAGCTGTCTCTGATACCACATACATTACCTTCTTCTTGCGCATTATTAGCGGCGCTTACCCAGCCCTTGCTCGTGCGGCTGCCCTGGATATGATCAAGAATAGACTCAAGGAAAAGGATGTTGCCGGTCAGGACTTCCAGGCCCTGCTGCCCTACTGCATGGCTGCCCTCAACGACCCTTCCAAAAAGGTCCGCCAAGCTGCCACTGACCTGCTCGTTGTGGTCGATCGCATCTATCCCGATATTTCTAAACCGCCGCAGCTCCCTATCTGGGGCCAGGAAAAGCTTTATGCTGATGGCCAGAAGCTACAGTGGTTGACAACCACCATGGCTAGCGCTACGCTGCGTGATATCCTTATGCCGTCGCTAGAGGAATGTATCATGTCGCATGATCACGTGTGCTCAACACTAGAGGCTGCGCTGGACTCGAGTAAATCGTCCATGAAGAGTAGCGCCCGTCTAAGTTTGCTAACCTTCTTAGCTGGCCAGGTTAGTGCCACGCCGTCGCTTGTAGTCAAGAGCCGTCTACTCAATACCATAAACCGCGTCAAGGGCGTTGGCAGCACCACACGCACGCAATTGCTGCTTCATGTACTACTGTGGTGGGCTGAATTAGCTCCTGAAGAAGCCCTACGTCTAGGCCAGCGTGACAATGTTGACCTTGAAGCTCTCAGCAAACAGATAGTTGGTGTCATTGTGCCTAACGATGCCAAGGGCCTAGAAAGCCTACTTGCTATTCTCAAGAAGAATGCGGTGGCCACTAGTGAGACTGATAGCGAGGGCGTCTCTGGTGAAGGCCGTACTGGTTTTACGCAGGCTATTTTCAGCCGTGTGCAGAGCATGTGGCCTGCCATGAAGAGTTCCACGCGTTCGTCTATTGCCTCAACTATGCTGGAGCTCAGCCAGGCTACCGAAACTCCCGATACCGTGTCTAGCGAGTCCGCTGAACTGCTGAGAAACGTGCGGCTGGACACTGACATTCTACTAGCCTTCCTGACAACTCTTGACATGCCCACTTCGATGTCGGTCACTGGGACGGCCGAGACCCCCGATAAACGGCGCCGTGTATCCCTGGATGGCCCTGCTGCAGCTTCTGCAAATGGAGCCCTACGTAGAGCTACTTTTGTGCTGCAACTGGTCGAGGGTGCTGGCCCTGCCAACCACCCGCAGGTTCTTGGCAGCCTTTTCGAGGTACTCTCAAAATTGCACGCTTTCCGTAGTGTAGTAGGCTCAGAAATGGGATACCTGCAGAACCTGATTCTGCAGAGCATCCTAGCTATTATTCCTGTGTACCGCGCTAACTCAGGCCTGTCCCTCAACATCCCGCAGAGTCACGGCGAGCTGATTGTCAACTGCATTCAAACCACGGCTAGCCCTGTTGTGCAGAACTCGGCCCTGCTAGTTATTGCAAGCCTAGCTGCTACTGCACCTGAGGTTGTTGTTCACGTAGTCATGCCCGTGTTTGCCTTCGTTGGCGCATCGATTCTGCGCCAAAGTGATGATTACTCGGCCTATGTGGTTAATCAGACCATTAAGGAGGTCGTGCCGCCTCTTCTAGACTCATTCCGTCGTGGAAAACGCAATCCTGTTTCATCGGCGGCTGAATTGCTCCTAAGCTTTACTGCGTCTTATAGTCACGTACCGGCTCACCGCCGACAGCGCCTGTTTGCTACTCTTGTCGAAACACTTGGGGCACAGGAGTTTCTGTTTGCAGTGATTGCCATGTTAGTGCAGAAGGAGGATGCTAGTTCAAGCATCTTGGCCTTTGTTGGCGAGCTAGCGCGCAAATACTCTGTTACTGTGCAGCTAGATACATGCGCGAAGCTGGTCGGTTTGGTATCTGACGTCTTTACTCCACCGCCCACTATGGCCTCGACACTTTTGGGCGATGCTCTCAAGGGTGTCCAGGACCCGCCTGCTGTTGCCTTGCGTCAGCTAACTGCCGTTACATCTCTTCTCAGTGGTCGTCGTCTCAAGGCTCAGGCTGCCAAAGCTATGACCAAGGACGATATGGAGTCTGCTGAGGCACGTGAGCTCTACAGCCGTCTGCTAGAGGGTATCCTAATTCTAGCCGAGACCCTTAAGACCCAGGATGCTCTGCGCAAGGAATGCGGTGATGCGCTAGCCTCTCTTCTCAACCTACTGTCTATTGGCGAATTTGTCAAGGCTGTTGAGGGACTTCTAGACCGGCCTGATATGGGTCTGCGTCACCGTGTGCTCCAAGCACTCGAATCGCGTATTGACGCTGAAAGCAATACCGACACAGCATCACGCAACGTGCTGCTGAGTTTCCTGCCCACTCTCATCGCTACACTGCGTGACTCTCAGGACGTGCGTTACAAGCATACTGCCATTGCCTGTGTCGACAAGCTGGCCGAAAAATACGGACGGAAGGACATCGAGGGCGTTCTAGCTGCCGCGTCAACGATTGTCGGCGATTCGTGCCTAGGCTCATCGGATTCTCGCCTGCGTGTCATGGCCCTGCTGTGCTTAGCCTCGCTAGTTGATGTGCTCCAGGATTCCATTGTGCCTGTTCTTCCAGGCGCACTAACTCGTGTTATCTCCTACTTAGCCGAGTCAGTTCAAACCGTCTCAAAGAGCGAATCCTCTGTCGAGCTTCATGTGGCCTGCTACACCTTCGTACTGGCCGTTGCCCAGCAACTTCCCTATATGATCTCGGCCTCAATTCTGGATCAGCTGCTGCTTGTTTCACACACGTCAGCATCAGTGGAGGGTCTTTCCCCAGACGCCTCAGCTGCCCGCGCCGAGTGCCTCGAAGCTCTTGTCACTATGCTGGAGCCTAAGATAGTCTTCAAGGCCCTAGCCAAGGGCTGGGCTGGCTCAATCAAGGCTGGCTTTGCTGCGGCTGAAGCGCATGTGGCGCTTTTAGGCAAGGCCATTGAGAAGCATAGCAAGGCCACTATCTCTAAGAACGTGGCGCCGCTAAGTGCTCTACTCTTTGAAGCTTTGGATATGCGCCGCATTACTACATCCCATGGTCAGACGTCAGAACTGGCATCACCCCGCTTTTCTGCTCTCGAGGCTGCTGTCAACGCTGTGGCACTCAAGCTGATTTACAAGCTCAACGACGCTGTGTTCAGACCTGTCTTTAGCCGTCTCATCGAATGGTCAGCCACCGCACTGCCTAATAGCGATGCCTCGGGTCGTGTCTTGCGCGCTTTGTCCGTGTACAACTTCCTCGGCGTGTTCTTTGATGCACTCAAGGGCATTGTCACCAATTATGCTACGTATATTCTGGACGATTCAGTGCGCATCCTGGCCAAACCTGCGGGCAAATCTGCCGACGAGCGCCGCCTACATGATGCCGTGTTACGTGTGCTGGAGACCTGCTTCAAGCACGACTCGGACGAGTTCTGGCAAAACCCGTCGCACTTCAACGCCATCAGCCCTGTACTTCTCACGCAATTTAGCCATGCTTCATCAGTGTCTGAACCGCCCGCTGCCCTCATTGACGCCACGGTGGCACTGGCCGGTGCGGCCGACTCACAGGTGCACCAGAAAGAGCTCAACAGTGCGCTGCTCAAGCATCTTCGCAACGAGTCAGCCGGTGTCAGACTAGCAGCCGTCCTAGCGCAGCAGAAGATGACAGATGTCCATGGCGAGGAATGGCTAGCTATGCTGCCCGAGATGCTGCCGTTCATTGGTGAACTTCAGGAGGATAATGACGAGACGGTAGAGAAGGAGACACACAGATGGATCATCAAGATCGAGACCGTGCTAGGCGAGAATCTAGATGCGATGCTGCAGTAGAATAAGAGATAAAATAGGAGTGTTAATGAAATTTTCTTTTGGGCTTACATCAAGACATGTTGTCAGACTAGACTTACACAGAATAAGGGTTAGTGAGCAGGAGGGTTGCAGCACTCCACTTCTCCGCAAATCAACTCAGATTTCAGGTACCCAAACCCCTGTCAAATCCTTCCTAGCTTGACTTTCTACCGAGATACACCCGGTTAGTCAAAGTTCTTGCCTGCTCATCTCATATCAGCGCCTTTCTTAGCCAACATCAAGTTTTTGTTCCTTCCGGTCTTGTTCCCTACTACTGATTTAGTCAACCTCTCGCTTGTCAGCCACGTCTAAGGCTAGTCAGAGTTTTTTCGCCTGTCCTATTTTCCCCCTCTTCTCTCTTTGTCAGTTCGTGTTCTCTCCTTGATTTTTTCGCCTGTCATCCGGATTTAACCCTCAGACGTTCGTTGCCATTAAAACAAACTCGAGTTTGTATACGTACGGTGCACCTGCAATCTTCGCTTATTGTTTAGGAATTCTTACTATCGTTGTGCTCGACTCCCACCTTATGCGATATGATTGACCGCTATAGTTGATGAAGAGAAACCTTCTCAGCCAAATTATAAAACGTAATCCATCCGAACCATTGGACCGCGCGCGTGTCTTATCCAACAGTGAGATCTTGAAAATCCTGCCAATCAGATGCCTTTAAAAGCGGCTTATAGACCTTCAAGGCCATATGGCATGTTCTCTGGCTTGACTGATAATAGTAAAAGCGAGGGCTCGTCGGTGTCTTTGCCTATTTGGGCTTTAAAGGGGCCCAGAACTTGATGTGTGACGCGGAATTTAAGTTCGCTAGGATCTTGGCATTGACCGGGACTACGAGTCTTTGTCTTGGCTGTCCATACAAGCTAACCTTGTCTCTTTTTCTGAGCAGGTTACAGCTCTAGGCAAGCGGCACTTCTAGTCTCATTGAACATCATGAGTTGCATTTCCTAGAGATGGTCGTACTCTATTTCCAACATCCCAGGCCACTTGTGGTTGAACCATTCTAACATGATATCTCGATCGAATGCTCTTAGTCTAACACATCCATCGTGGGACATGGAATGTCGAGCCCCCGGCCTCTATGTGTCTGTAACAGCTTAGCTTGCACCCCAAAATCTGTAACAGTCTAGCTGCTTATCTGAAGCAACTTCGGCCAGACTCGTTCTACAAGGCCAATTCACCCATACACAGTCTACTGGTTTGTGATTACAACTAGCATAGGCTGGATCCACAGTCATTGGCTGCTAATTCTGAAACTTGGGCTGATCCTTTTACCTTACCACGGGTAAGTATCTTTCCCTATCTACTTGCTCCTTTTATTGTTCTTTTGCACCCTTGCTCTTTGTTGTGTTTCTTATTGCACCTACCCACCTGACTTTCAAACACATAGATTTCGCAGTGGTGGCTTTAACGTGTGTGCTGTCCACGTACTTGCAAACAATGACCTCAAAACTCGGCCGTAATATCAGCAAAGCAGAAAATTGGCAAAAAGAAAAAAACCACCGACTAAAAAACAGTTGAGATAATGGTTTTCATGTGCCTCTTCCTGATAGGAGTTGATCACTAAACAATAATGCAATGCAATAAAACTAACTCACAGTGCTCCTGAGTTACGAAATAATCCAAAGAAGCAAATGGTTGCAGAAAAGAAATAATAATGTCTTATTGGGCCTGTCTTTGAGGGATGTCTAGCGATGGCCAGAACCTGATTGTCTTGGTGCCTATGCTTCTTTTTGTTTTCTCCTGCAATCAAGAAGGCAAGATCGACGTGGTAATGCTGCCAGCGAAGGAAACTATTGGTTGACGTTTGCTAATTCTATGTAGGTCATATGAGAAAAGAGAGCACATGGCCAAGATTATCCTGTCAACCACGCGGAAACGAATTCATCAACGACATCGCCAGACAAAATCAGCAAATCTAACCCATCAACTTGTGAAATAATGTCTGAGATCAGACATGAAGTCACCCAGCGGTCAAGTTCGCCATCCTGGCTAGGGTTGGTTAATAAAAAACAATAAAATCGGCTTAGCTTAGGTGCTGAGTGCTTGTCCAATAGTATGAAGGGGAAAAGAAATAGAGAGTGTATGTATAAGAAAGACCTAGGTCAGCTCTAATTACATACCACTGAACTCATACCCCTTCTCCACTCAACCCAAACACAAAGGAAGCCCGTTATATCCACTTCTGCCTAGCCCTTATTTTCCCGTCTATGAGCTCGGTAGAGAGAAGGGAGAGGAGAACTGGCGGCGTCTTTCCCCTGCCACCCCCTGCAGGTTATTAGAGGATCCGTAAGCTATACTTACAACAACAATGTTTTCTTCTCTCCCCCCCACCCCCCACCCCCCCGAGACGACCGAGATGGAAGCTGGCTTAGTTCTAAGACCCCTGGCCAAATCGGGGAACAAGCCCTTCGGAAAAAGAAACCAGAACCCGCTCATTATGAACGTGTGACATTGACCGAACCGCTAGCTACGGTTGTCCCTCCAGTGCCCCAATTCTCAGCACTGCTCCTTGCGCCCTTGGCTATGGACAGTTAATATAAGAAAGCAGCCCATCACCCCATTTGCATATGGTCTTACATTCCTGTTCTTCTTCTCTTCTTTTCCTCTCCAGCTTCCTGGTGAATTGCCATTCTTTAAGCTTTTCTTTTTTTTCCTTTCCTTCTCTCTTTTATCCACTGGCACTGGCTGCCGTCGTCGTTCTTTTCTCTTCCAACTTTCTTAGGCTTTGATAGCTCAGTTTCTTTTTGCGTCCTGCTTGTTGTCCTTCTCGTCAATTTTGGCTATCAAGAATCTACTTATACTTTCAGCCTTCGTCCCACACTCATTTATTATACAAACAAAAAATAACCACCCTCTTTGAAACAACCCCCATAACAAGTGCACCCGCTACACACACATCTCTCTACAATGTCCAAGTTCCTCTATGCTGCCGGCCTCATGGCCTCGGCTGCCATGGCCCAGAGCCTCGAGCCCTACACTGATCCTCTGTCCGGAATCAAGTTTGGACGTCACACCGACCCTGCATCTGGCTTTTCCGTGGGCCTGGCTTTGCCCCAGACCATCGGCACCGACTTCATTGGTCAAATCACTGTTCCTGTATCTGCAGGATACGGTGCGATCTCTCTAGGCGGTTCCATGACCAACACGATCCTGCTTATTGCCCAGCCCTCCGGCAGCGATGTTGTTGCCTCTCTACGTACCGCCTCTGGTTACACAAACCCCGAGGTGCTGACCACTAACAGCACCTTTGATGTCATGCCCATTAAGGAGGGTATCAGCGTTAACAGCACTGCCTTCACCTATACCTTCCTGTGCAAGGGCTGCATCACTGGCGACGACAGATCGTGGACCTCAACTGACACTACCGCCACTATTGGCTGGGCCTACTCCAACGAGGCTCTCGCTGAGCCCTCCAACCCATCTGGTGCCCTGAACTATCACGGCTCTGGCTTTGGCCTCTTCGGCGCACCTTTTGCCAACGCCACTAGCACCGAATATGACACCTGGGCAGCCTTGGCCACCACCGCTAGCTATGGTAGCACCCCCAGCACTTCTACTCCTACCTACGGAAACTCTACCCTCTCTACCAACGCTACCGTGTCCAGTGAAACCTACGACTACATTGTTGCTGGTGGAGGTGTTGCTGGATTGATTGTGGCTGAGCGTCTTGCTGAGTCTGGCAAGAGCGTCCTGCTACTTGAGCGTGGTGATAAGTCCTCTGCCTCGACTGGTGGTGATGCTTTTGTCAGCTGGAACTCGTCTGTTACCCAATACGATGTGCCTGCAATGGCCTACTACCTAAGCACTGCCAAGCAGACTGGCCAGTACTGCACCGATACCGCTTCTATGGCTGGCTGCATCCTTGGTGGCTCTGGTATGATTAACGCCATGATGTGGGTCAAGCCTAACAGCGGTGACTTCAAGAACTGGCCTGCTGGCTGGAACTGGGATGATGTCAAGGCGTCTGCTGATGCTCTGTACGAGCGCACGCCCGGTACTATCCTGGCTTCTGCTGATGGCGAGCGTTATGATCAGGCTGCCTACAATGTTGTGTCCAAGTTCCTGAGTAGCAACGGCTTCAGTTCTGTAGATGCTCTCAACGACGTCGAATCCAAGCATGACATCTTCTCGTACCCTCCCTGGCTCATCAAGGATGGTCTGCGTGGCGGCCCTATCCACGACTACCTCCCTCTTGCCGAGGCCATGAGCAACTTCAAGCTTACCATTAACGCCAAGGTTATCCGTGTTATCCGTTCCGGCAGCACTATGACTGGTGTTGAGGTTGAGGTTGACAAACAGCGCCAAATCATCAACCTGAACGCTGGCGGCGCTGTTGTTTTGACCGCTGGTGCTCTGTCTTCTCCCCGTCTGCTGATTAACTCTGGTATCGGACCCACTGAGCAGATTGAGACCGTCCAGAGCGGCTCCGTCGCTGTTACCCTGCCCGACAAGGCTGACTGGATCAATCTCCCTGTTGGCCAGGGCATCAAGGACCACCCCATCTTCACTGTCAAGCTGACGACCAAGACTCCCTTGCAGTCTCTTCCTTCAACTGCCTTTACCCAGCCTAACGACACCAACGTTGACCTGTTTTCGCAACAGTCCGGTCTTCTATCCCAGTCCGGCCAGCGCCTCAACTTCTGGACCTCAGTCACCAACGCTGACAACACTGTCCGCTACATTCAGGGCACTTGCAACGCCCCTAGTAACAACACCGTCCAGATGAAAATCTACTTGACCCATGGTCTGACTTCTTCCGGGTCTCTAGTTATGGAGACTGACGGATCGACCAAGTTTGGTGTCCAGCCCTATCTGACTACTGACGGCGACAAGGAGGCTATCAAGTCATTTATGCAGCGCCTGATTGACTTCACTAAGCAAGGCAACAGCACTCTAAGCCTGCCTAGTAATGCCACTGCTGAGAGCCTGATTGCCTCGTACACCACGGGCTCCCACTACGTTGCCTCTGCTGCCATGGGCGCCTCCAACGACGGTAAGTCTGTTGTTGGCACTGATACCAAGGTTTGGGGCACTGACAACTTGTTTGTTGCCGATGCTTCCATGCACCCCGACCTTCCTGTTGGTAACACACAGGCTATTGTCATGGTTGCCGCTGAGCAGGCTGCCAAGGCCATCCTCGCTGCCGACAAGGGCTCCGGCACTAGCTACGGTAGCGGCAGTGGCAGCAGCACTTCCGTCGCCACCCCTGCTGCCCCATACCCTACTGGCACTGGAAGCGCTGGTACTACTGGCACTGGTTCTACTCCTGCTGCTACCACTACCGGCACTGCTGGCAGCAAGGCCCCTTCTAGCTGCAAGCGCCGTCGTGCTGCCCGCCGTGCTGCTCGCTTGGCTGCTCGCCGCTCGCTGTGAGCAGATTGTTGGTAAGAGCAATGCAAAAGGTCCCTGCCTTTTCTTGTGTGTACCATAGCGTGATGGCTGTTTTGTTTTTTTTTATTATTTGGGGGTTTCTTTGTCTGGATGTGGTTTTTTTATTCTTTCGCCTTTTTTCCTATGTCAATCACGATTTGTTCATATTCTAGATGTTTGCTATTCCTGTAATCTTTTTCATGCTACGCTACCAACAGATGGAGCCACAACGCACAGTTTATCTAAATTTGATGCTATACTATAGAAACTACGTCAACGTACTTGTGGATCTCAGTAAAGTAGGTTGCCATTTAGTAAAAGGCTACATAGTCTCTAGCCCCTGCCAAGGGTTCTTTTATCAGTTCTTGTTATCGATAATAATAGCGGGGCCATTGCTTATCGCGGCGAGAAAAAAAAAGTTTGGGTTTCCTATTTGGCTAACATTCTGAAGAACTTGGGAACCGTGGGAAAAGAAAAAAGGTCACATACAAACAAGGCTTCACCTCATTCTGCTCCGCTTCACTCCATCTACGGGCCTTTGCTGCTCTTCTATGCCCTCGTCTTAATAGGATTTCCTACTATCTTCCATACTTTTGTTTGCTCCATTCTACGCACTCCCCGTCGGAGCCATGAAACGCAAGCACGAATCGACCAAGGCCACAGCCATCGCGTCCGAGCCCCAGCCCGAACCCGCCCCCGCAGATACTGCTGCGAAAGTGACTGCTATCTCTCCTGTGACTGCTCCATCTGATTCTTCGGCCGTCAGCTCTGTTGAGCCCGCAAAGAAACCAGCGAAGAACGAGGCTTCATTCTCAGATTTTGGCTTGGACCCCCGCCTATTGCAGGGCATCGCCAAGGAGGGTTACAAGCAGCCGACGCTGGTGCAAAGAAAGGCTATTCCTCTAGCACTCGATGGCAAAGATGTCCTCGCCAAGGCCAAGACGGGCTCTGGCAAGACAGCGGCGTATTTGCTCCCAGTGCTACAGGCGATTGTGCGCCGCAAACAGGTGAGTTTTCCTTTCCCGATCTTTCGGGCCTGTGGGCAGGTGCTCTAGTTGTTGTGAAAATCCTTGCTGCTAGTCCTAGGCACTGTTGACAGTTACTTACTAACTCTTCTATCTTCCCTCCCGGCTAGACAAACTCGGCTGTTTTCATTGCGGCACTGATCCTCGTCCCTACGCGCGAACTTGCCGACCAGGTACACAAAGCAATTGACGCGCTAGCTGCCTTCTGTGCCAAAGATATACAGGCTGTCAAGCTGACAGACAAGGTGACCGATGCCGTACAACGGTCTCTGCTATCTAACTCGCCCGACATTGTCATCTCAACGCCATCGCGTGCTTGGAGCAACATTGCCAGCGGTTCATTGCCAGCTGACCGCCTCACACACCTTGTCGTTGATGAAGCAGACCTGGTGCTAAGCTACGGCTACGACGAAGATCTGCAAAATGTCGCAGCTAAACTACCCAAGGGTGTGCAGACGGTGCTGATGAGCGCTACACTGACTACCGATGTGGATACACTCAAGGGCCTATTCTGCACAAGGCCAGTAGTGCTAAACCTAGTAGAGACCGAGAAGGACGGCGAAGGTGTAGAGCAATTTGTTGTCAAGTAGGTTTTCCTTTCTTTTTTTCCGCTACGCTTTCATGCTGCTGCTAACACATTTCTCCCTCTTTCTCTCTACCTCGTACAGGTGCAGCGAAGACGACAAGTTCCTGCTAGTTTACGTCATCTTCAAGCTCAAGTTAATTCAGGGAAAGAGCATAATCTTTGTGGCCGACATTGACCGCTGTTACCGCCTAAAACTCTACCTTGAACAGTTTGGCATCCGCGCATGTATTCTGAACTCAGAGCTGCCCGTCAACTCGCGTATCCACGTTGTCGAGGAGTTCAACAAAAACGTTTACGATATCATTATTGCCAGCGACGAGTCAGAAGTGCTTGGCGACGAAGATGTAGCTACTGATCAACCCGACAATGAAAATGCCGATGCTAGCCAGCCCGCTACTAAGAAATCGAAGAGTACCAAGTCCCAGGCCCGCCGCAAAGACAAGGAATACGGAGTTAGTCGTGGAATTGATTTCAAAAACGTTGCCTGTGTAGTCAACTTTGATCTGCCAACTAGCGCCAAGTCTTACACACACCGCATTGGTCGCACTGCACGGGCTGGCAAACGCGGAATGGCACTATCGTTCGTGATCCCCGCCGACAAATACCGCAAGCACTTACCGACAACCGTCGAGACAGCAGCAACCGACGAAAAGGTACTCGCACGCATCACCAAACAACAATCCAAGCTAGGCAAGACAGTCAAGCCATACGTCTTCGACATGGCTCAAGTCGAGGCCTTCCGCTACCGCATGAATGATGCCCTGCGCGCGGTGACACGTGTTGCTATACGTGAAGCCCGTACGCGCGAGCTCCGTGCCGAGCTCCTCAAGAGCGACAAACTCAAACGCCACTTCGAGGAGAACCCCGGCGAGCTAGCCCATCTGCGCCATGACGGCGAGTTACGTGCTGCCCGCACCCAGGCCCATCTACGCCACGTGCCAGAGTACCTATTGCCTGGTGGCGCCGCAGCGGCAGCGGCATCAGCGGCGAACAAGGGCTTCGTGCCGTTCTACAAGGCCGATAAGAGGGATAGACGTGGTGGCAAGAGAGGCGCAAGCCGCTCGTTCAAAGTACAGAAGAACAACAGTGGCAGTCGCAAGGTTGATCCACTGCGGTCGTTTAAGGCGCGCAGCAAGAAATAAGTCTGCCCAGAAGAATTATGCGTTCTATGGGTGTGTAGGTAGCTACGGGATCACAGTAACTTCCGGTTTTTCCTTGCTTGCCAGTTTCATGCAGCCATGTCCGTCTGGCTATGGTTCTCTTTCCATCCTTTTTACCCTTTTTCTTTTACATTGTGGCAGTTTGTCTATAAAATTAACAAGCGTCGTCGGTTTTGGGTCCCTGGAGTTTCGCAAGTCTCTTTTTGCTTCACCTGTTCCATAGTTTCTTTTTTTCTGTTTTTTTTTTCTCTTATATCATAGTATTATTGTCTGCATATGTGGAAAAAGAAATGTTGAAAAAGGAACAGAAGAAAGAGTGTCTATTTGGTTTTAGTTTGTAGGTCGTTTGTTTGCGTGTCATTGTTATCGTGATATTACTGCGTGAAGCTTTACGTATGAAATTATAATGTCGCTTTCTTTCCCACCCCACAAACCCCTATTTATGGCCCGTTGGGTCCTATGGTTGAGGACGAGCTACTGTGAATTGATGCTGATGTTCCAGCGTTCATAGGCTTTCTACCATATACCGTAGAACTAAAAGGAAGGGGGAGTTAATTTCGAGTACCACAAAAAGTAAATGGCGGTTGTACCAACTATGTTTGTGTGACCAAACACAGGAGAACAGAAAAACAGCACATAAAATAAAATAAAAGGAACCAAAAAGACTTACCCATCAAAGTACACATGCACGGTGTGGTCGTGCAGCTCGCTGCGGCATTTGTCAACCACAGCGTTGATTCTCTCCTGCGACCAGCCGTTGCGTGTGAGGAAGTACGCACCATAGCCGTCAAGGTCGGTGTCATTAACAACATAGTTAATATAGCCAATCATCTTGTACTTGCTGCTAGTAGGCCAGCCACCAACGGGCACCTTGTAGCGGATCTCGGTGATGTCCTCAAAGCCGGTTTCCTCGAACCAGCGGACATTGCAGCCGTCGTCAATCACGCGGAATGTCTGGCCCATTGCCTCTCCGGCTTCAAGCAGTGCTGCACTGTATTCGGACCAGCCGCTAGTTTCAGTAATAGAACCGTCATCGCTTTTTGGTATGTACGAAAAGTCGTAGTGCTCAAAGTAGCCGCCAGGCTTGAGACAGCGGTAGATTTCGCGGTACAGTGCAGGCCAGTCGCGAATGGACCCCAGCAGGACCCGTACGTGAACAAAATCAAAGTAGTTGTCGGGATAGGCCCAGGGCTTTTGGGCATCGTCAAGCTCAAATCGCAAATTAGGGGGAACCCAAGTAGGCTGTATGGGCGAGAGGTCGGTGCCTATGACGTTGGCCTGAGGAAATTGGTCTGCAAAATCACTATTCAAGAGGGCGGATGGTTGTTAGTTGCTTGTGCCTGTTTAGGGTTTGTCGACGTAGGGTTAAATAGCAAGAACGGACTTACATCGCCCAGACACCTGTGCCAGTGCCGACATCGATGACGTTTTCAGGATTTTCGCCAATTGGAGCATTGAACAGCTTGCCGTCCATCAACACATGAAGCATGTTGTGTGTGAGATTAAGACCCTCATTCTGCTGTTCGTCGTTGGGGCCCCTAGAAGTAGAGAATGATCAGCGGTGCATTTCAGGTGGGGGAAGAGAAACATAGAGCGTGCGTACCAGTATTCGGATGATTCGGTGAAGTTTTGGTATGTGCGTCCATGTACCTGGCGATATTCGAGCATGCTGCTTGTGAGAGAGGCGCGGTTTACTTCACTGTGTAAAGGCGCCGACTGTGAGTATAGGTGTATGAGACTAAAGTGTGCTTGGCAGCGCCTTAGCTGACCCAAGCCAATGGAAAAGGGCAGGACTCACGGCTCGGAGGGAAAGGCAGAGTCGTAATCGTTTTCATATATAGGGTCCTAGTATATAGTCAGCACAATGGTATATCAAGCATCTCTATAATACACTCGAAACCTACCACATCAAGCCCGTCGGCAGCAATGCTGGTAGTGTTGGACCCCAACGACGACTGAGAGGGCCGTGAGGCATGTGAGGCCGGAGATTCAGGATCATCAGCAAGAGGCACTTGGGGACTTTGGACTTCGGGGCTGTAGGCAGCGTCAGGAGAGGCGGCGGTGGTCATGTAGGCAGATATGTCTCTATTATCGGAGCCGGAGCCATAAAGGCCGGAGCCGGAGGGGAAGCTGGAGTCCATGTGGAGAGCGGCCCTTAGCGGCAGGAGAGATGCGGTGAGAACGCAAAAGGAGGAAGGAGACAGAAAAGAAGGAAAAGGGAAGGAGACGGGTAAAAAAGAAGAAGAAAAAAGAAGAAGCAACGGCCTATGGCAGAAAGAAAAAGCAAGATTGCAGATGTGGCTGGGGCAAAGGATAATTGGCCGTAGACGGGACGGGACGTATGGAGATAGAAAACGGAAGAAGCCTAGGAAAAGAAAAGAAAAGAGGCAAGTGCAATCAAACACAGCTTTCGCTAAGGAAGGGCAAGAACGAAATTAACCAGAGATTAAGACTCAAAAACTGGGTTTTAGTACCGGCTGGCTGGGTACGGGAGGGAGAATAGGGACAAGAGAAAGAGGAGAAAAAAGACGAGGAGAGATTTTTATTTTACGTTTTCTGCTTGGAGGATTCCAAAGCTGTCAAGGACAAATATGAAGTGGAAAATAGGGAGGAGAAGAATGGGAAGGAGAGGGAAAGAGAGGAAGGAAGGAAAGAAAACAACGGGCGGGACACCCAGGCAGGATGTCGTGGAAAAAGCCGTTTGGAGCAGCTGCCCTTTCCTTCTTTTAGTTTATGGGACAGAATCTGACAATGGAATTCAAAGCGTCGCTGCTAGCGGTGGGTCCAAGGCTAGATAGAGGAAAGTTGTTTATCTCTCCTACTTTTGGTGATCAAAAAAAGAGCGAAAACGTAAAAAGAAGCTAGAAAAAAGAAAAGAAAAAAGGAAAGGGCCAGCCCAGAGACAAGGAAAAATACGGGGTTCGAACTTGACAAGGGCATAAACAGGGGCGAGGGGAAATAATGCTCTTGCCTATTATTTAGTGAGAGGATCTTCCCAGGACAAATGCAGACGACAAAAGAGAAGGTGCAAGAGAAGAGGCGGAGAGAAATGCAGGAGGAAACGAAAAATGAAAATGAAAATAAGCAGGAGCGAACGGAAAAGAAACAACCCAGAAATTCGAAATTGAAAGGCAGAAAGCACTAGATTCTAGGCGGGGGAAGGAAGGTAAGCCCAACCTGAGAAGGAATGAAAACATCGAGCCACAAAATAGGAAGGGACAGCTCTGGAAAATGCAGCTTCTTTCGAGCATGAAAAAGAGGAAAAAGAGATGGGCTACAATTGGTCACGGGCGCGTTCCTTCCTTCTGGCCTCTACCTTTCCTTTTTTTTTCTTTCCTTTTTTGTTTCCTTTTCTCTTCTAGCCTCCAGAGATAATCTAGTCTAGGGGACAAAAACTTGGCCGGGCTATTGTCCTGGCCATGGTGGCTTGTTTTTAATGTCTGCATGTGTACTAGATAACCCTAAACAGGCTGCTCTTTAGCTGCTTCCGTGAAGAAACTAGGTGAATGGATCCCTTTGTTCCCCCACAAGTCCAAGCTCGAGTTAAAGAGCCACAAAAGCAAGGAGACCCAAACAAGAAAAAGAAAACAAAAAAGAAAGCTTAAAGCAAAAAGGTTGCAAATGCGGGAGGAGGGGGAAAAGGAACGACTCCCAAAGGTCCCGGAAATCGGGAACATGTTACCGTTGGCTATAGCGTCAATGATAAGCGGATGCGCCAAAAATATCGACCCGTAAGACACAACATAGCATACAAACACAACAAAACATACAATCAATCGAAACCAAGTGCTATGCTGTTCTGTAGACACTGTGGCAATTATTTGACATGTTCTTGAGTTATGACTGACTAGCCTTACTACAAGTTCCACACCGCCTTACCCTCGCCGGCGCCGGCCTTCCCTGACCACCACTTCTGGATAATTCCGCCATGACCTGCGCATCAGCGTCTTTCTGATCAATCTCACTCCTTCCACCTCCCCTCTATTCTGTAGCTGAGTTTTTTTTTTCTCTATGACGCTTGCTAGGGGTCTCATTTGCCTGTCGAAGGATCCGGACCTCGGACTTCAACAAGGTGTTCTGGCACATTGTTGCCTTTGTTCCTTTTGAAAACGACCTAGGTGCCTGTATAATTGATATTGGGGACCTGCTATGACGCCTTCTAACTCGCTTTTCAAGATATTCAGATTGAGAATTAGCTTCTAGCACTGTCTTCGGCGTCTTAGAAACCCAGGGGTCGGGGAGCCCGGCCTCCTCCCCGATCGGTGTTGGAGTCCGTAGCTGCACGTCAAGCTTAGATATCATACTTTCTGGATCTAAAGGAACGATCCCAGATCCTCTGAAACCCTACTTGGTATAGCTGCTTGGTGGGCAGCATAAACAGCCAGAAAGCAATCAGTCTTGGAATCGTGGGTTTTCAAGCACCTGGTTAGATGCTCGATTTCTCCACTATGGGCCTTCTTGGGTGGCCCAAAGCACCCGGCATCAAGAGGCTGGAGTAGGCGAGAGGAATGAGCTGGCACACACAGTGTGATTGTGTGGTTGTCTTCGCAATATTTCTCAAAATCGACTGAGTGGTGGCTTTCATGCCCATCAAGGACAAGAAGCCGATAGCGACTGTTTGATTGGGTCCTTGTATGGTAATCTGATCGAAGTGCTTGAGCCACTTAAGACCTGTATCATTGTCGGTCCACCCATTGTGAGTCGTGGCAATAGCCCAAGCCCCCGGCAGCTTACTTTCTCGGTACCAGCTGGAGAGGCGATATTGGCCCGCAACCACGATGAATGGTGCGACCGCCCAGCCTTCAGCATTAATCGCCTGAATAACTGTGGCCCATTCCCGGCTTCCGGACTGCACTGATTTAGCCTTTCCACGCCATTCTGTACCTGTGACGGCAATTCCACTTGCAATGAGACTCATCATAAAGCCAGTCTCGTCAAAGTTGTAGATGCCAGCTAGGCCGATACCATATTTTGCGATTGTGTTCGCCACAAGCGTAAACTAACCGCGAACAATGTCTGGATCTTCGCATTCGGCCCTCTTGTAGTCGTATCTACGATTAAACAGCGTCTTGAGGTCTGGCTGTCGCTTGACAAAGTTGGAAGCGCAGCGCTTGCCGACGGGTGGCGCGTCGTGGTCGGCGAGCAGCCGGTTGGCTATTTCTTCAACACCACATAGTTGCGGGGGAAACCCCGCGAATCCAGGTCAAGAACAAACTTGACAATAGCCTGCTCTTCTACATCGGATAGTCTCCGCAAGTTGGTGATGGTATTGCGTCGACATTGATTGCCATTCTGTCGGCGACGAAGGGCATGATAATCCACCTGGTATAATCTTGCGGCAGGCCGGAGACCTAATTCCACGTTATTTTGAAGGGCCTGACGAGCGAGAACAATATCAGCCTCATTTTTTTGGTTGTGCTATTTTTTTGGTGTATTTGCCTATCATTGACGTTAACCAGCTGTCTTGTGTCGATGTATGCACACAGTGGTACATTGGCATACGCTTCCTTGCATTAGCTGTATACGAGACGAGTCGCATGATACATAGGACTAAATGTTGGACTTGATACAAAAGCGACGTGCATGCATGTCTTGTGTACATCTCATACACAAGCACAAGTACATGCACATCATGCACATCATGGAATATATGGGCCATTTCTTAGCTACGGCCTTGGACAAAAAGAGCAGGCACTAGCCAACTTTGAACCGTGTTCTTTTCTTCTTTTTGCAGAGGCTTGAAGAAAAGGAAAGAAGGGGAGGGGAGAGAGGAAAGAGCGGCGAAGGTTTGGATATGCAGGCAGAGACAGAAAGGCAAGGAAAAAAAGAGGGGAAGACAAGGATCTCCTTCTGGGGTTCGTTGGGAGGGGTAACTGCCTGCTTCGCTCCGGGTGCTGTTGGACGATACTGATTGGGGGGAAATAAGATCCCGCAACAACTAGGTCAGGCTCTATTGCTTCCTATAGCATTTATGGTCTAATGCCTTTATATATTCGTCCTCCTGTTCCTAGCACTGAGACCCAAGGCAAGATTTCTTATTTCAGAAAGATTCCCATTCTAGCCCAACATCTTTTGTCTTTTCTCTCTTCTCTCTACCTGCCCTGCCTCCTCATAAAAAAGCCGCCAGGCAGGCAGGCAAACAAAACAGAGAATACCAGTTAGCCAACCCAAAAATCCGGCCCTCGTTATACATGCAGCTAGTATGCGGGGTTTTTGACCTGTGCTGTGAGGTCAGCCTATTTCTCTTTGGCCTAGGCCCTTGTCGTTTGTCTAAGCGTTACATTGACGATCACATAGTCTTTGCGTTGTCCGTTTTGCTCTGTATTTTGTCTTTTTTCTCCTTAATTTTTCTCTTTTTTTTCGTCTGCTTGCTGCATGCATCCAAGATCCAACGAAAGAATTCTCTTCCAACCTCATAAAAAAGATCCTTTTCTAAAAACATGCGAGAGCAAGAGGATCAAGAAAGGAAAAGGGGGTAAGGAAAAACGAGAGACAAGACAAGACCTGGCCCAAGGTTCTGCAACAACCCTAAGGATACATGCATACCGGGTTACCTTGCTTTTTCCATCATTTCTCTGGCTTGGGGCTTCTCCACCGCGCCGGTATTACGGTTTCCAACATCTTGGATCACTTCCTGTGACCTACTCGAAGAAACTATGCAGCCCCCGCATACCCGCTGCTTCGGGTGCTGTCTTTTGTGTTATTCTCCCTATCGTTTGGGTCTTAATATAGGCGTGTTATACCAGACTCATAAAATGACCATGGCGCCATATTAGGGTTATGTATGTCTATGACAGTCACATGACTTACAATATCCTGTCCTTATCCTGTGGGTCGTTCTGCTATTTGCGCGCGCACCAGCCCGTCTTCATCATCTGGTCCTGCCTTTGCTTGTCCGATAACAAACTCCCAGATAACGCGATTACCACTGGCATACCCCTGTCTTGATCCTCTGTCCTTTTTTTGGGTTTGGGAAGACTCTGATGTCACTGCAGCTCGACTTGGTTCAGCGCTATTTTCATCGTTTTGCTACATGGTCAACTATCGACGAGTTGACTAAACAAGCAACACTGGTACACTGGTACTACGACGCCATTACATATCCGTGTCTACAAAAGACTAAACTCTGCTTCTTCAGCGCGCCATCCCAGTCGCGTTCTCAAGCAGCGTCTACAAAAGCCAGCACTCCCTCAAATGTCCAGACTGTCACATGCCCATGATGCCGAGCCTGATCGCCCGCCATACATATTACAGACACGGCAGAATCAAGGCATACTGTCGGCAGTGAATTCGTGGCTGAGGCCATCTAGCACGCGGCCGCCGGGCGCTGAGTATGAACCATTGTATGAAGAGCCGACGCCGCTGGAAGATGATGTTCATGGGGACAGATCGGATGGCGGGGTCCCGTTCTCGTGGTTAGAGTACTGGCTGTTTGTGGTGATAGGAATGGCAATGCTATGGCCGTGGTATGTTTGGAGAGGTAGTAGTTTCTATCCTGCAAGACATTTCTTGAATAATTTATCCCATCTTGTCTCATTACCCTACCTCCAGCTATATGCAAACTAACAATATATCCATTACAGGAACATGTTCCTTGCCTCGGCGCCATATTTCCAGGCTCGGTTTGCAGGCAGCCCATGGATTCTACAAAACTTCCAATCCGCCATCTTGACAGTCTCGACACTCTCGAACCTCATCTCCATGTACATCTTGACCAACATCCAGCAGACCGCATCGTATCCATTTCGCATGAAGCTGGCCTTTGTCATTGAGACCACTGTATTCCTTGCGCTCGGCCTATCAACTATGTTTTTCGTTGACGCCTCTCCCGCCTCGTACCTTGTTTTCACGCTGCTCATGGTCACTGTGACGGCCTTGGCCACTGGGTTGATCCAGAACGGTGCGTTTTCCTTCTGTGCTAGCTTTGGCTGCGCCGAGTATACGCAAGGCCTGATGGCAGGACAGGGAGTTGCAGGTGTTTTGCCATCTATTGCACAAGTACTAGTGTCGCTTGCAGCAGCGGATGATGGCGGTGACAGCAACAGCAACAGCAACAGCAGCAACCACACCCTAAGCGATGACGGCGTGCGCAGTAGCACTCACGCGCAGCTGACATCGGCATTCCTGCCGTTCTTGGCTGCCGTAGTAGTCTGTATTGGAGCACTGGTGTCTTTGGCGCCACTGATCCGCAGACACGATCGCATTATTGAGAATCGCATGGTAGATCGTATGGCTGACTCGGTGCATAGCATCGAAGAAGCCGAGCGCGTGTCGCGCAAAGTTATTAGCATCAAGGGTCTGCTGGTCAAGCTTTTCTGGCCGGCAGCCAGCATATTCATGTGCTTCACTGTAGCCATGTTCTTCCCCGTGTTCACCAGCAAGATCCTTTCGGTGCGTACAGCATCCGATTCTAGCACTAGCCAAAGCCATAGTCTCTTTACGCCTGCTGCCTTTATCCCGCTTGCATTCTTCTTTTGGAACCTAGGTGATCTTGGCGGGCGGGTCCTGACCATTATTCCACTTCAGGTGCAGCATAAGCCCAAGATGCTATTTGCCATCAGCCTTTTACGCTTTGGCTTCCTACCGATGTACAAACTATGCAATATTGGTGGACGTGGTGCCGTCATTTCCAGTGACCTATTCTATCTGATGCTAGTACAGTTCCCGTTTGGGCTAACCACAGGATGGCTCGCGTCAAGCTGTATGATGGCTTCGGCTGATTGGGTTGAGGAGGGTGAGCGTGAGGCAGCAGGTGGTTTCATGGGGTTGTGTCTAGTAGCTGGACTAGCAGCAGGGAGTGTGCTGAGTTTTACGGCAAGTAGCGCTTGAGGGAGATGCTTGGACACGAAGGGGATGATTTGTTTTCTTTCATTTTTTAATTTTCATCCATTTAGGGCCAACTAACCATCGGTAGTGTTGGGCTTTTGCGGGTATCAAACATACAAATACACATCATGCATGTTGGGTACAGTGGCATGGTTGTGCGGACGTTCACACTTCTGTTTTGTTTTTCTTTCGTTCCTCTCCCTTTCTTGTGCCAAATTCGGTTCGGACCAGGCTTGGGCGGATTCAATTTAGATCTTCGATCAGATCAGATCAGATCAAGACTAGATTGTAGTGGTGGATATGGTGTCCCGGCACTTGAACTTGAATAGTTTGACGTGAGGGTGGTGCCGGAAAGGCCCGATGAGGACTTCATAATACGTGATAATCGACACCATACCGCCGATTCATCGGGCAAGATGGCCGAGCGGTCTAAGGCGCTGTGTTCAGGTTCTTCTCAGCATACGAAAACCTTCGCAGTGGAGCAATCCGCGCGAGTTCGAATCTCGTTCTTGTCAATATTCTTTTTGCCTTTCTAGCAGGTTTGCCATCATTTCTTGTCTTATTTGCCACCTCGTTCCAACAGGGTCGATATCAAGTGTAGCGGTGAAGAGCAACAGAGTAAGGTGTTATTTTTAGACCGGGATGACATAAGGCCAATTCAATAAAAGGAGCAATGCATTGCTTTTTAGGCTCTTGTATTTTTCTGGTTGTTAGGTCTGAGATGCGTATTTGTTTCGTGGAGGGGGGGAGTAAGGAAATGGGGCTTGCGTAGGTGCTACATGCATGCATGTAGATGTGCATGCGATGCTCACGTACATATATAGAGTTAGTTAGAGAAACACGGGGATGGCTTAGGCCGTGGATTGGCATTGCATTGGGCATTGAGATTAGGCTTGATATCCGTCATGTAACATATTGTCCTTCCTTACATGTAAACGTGTGGGCTGTGGGCTCAAGTTCAGCTTACTTCGAAACAAAAAAACAGAGACAACCTTGGCAGTTTGCTATTTTTTTTTAGAGGGGAGAGGAGCTGGATTTCAGCACAGCCTACCTAGTCTTTGGTGGGTAGAGAGAGAGATGCGTAAAATATGCAAAGAAAACACCAGTGAATCGTTCTTGCTTCTTTAGGTGTGTTACATGATGCATGTTGGTTTATGGTACGGGATGGCATGGCATGATTGAAGGAGGGGGAGACCGACTTCGAACTTGGTCCACCGCCAATTTGAGGGTTTGTTCCTTGGTGGCAACATTTGCACCGATGAGACCCAGTCGGAAGAAGTAGAGAAGACAAAAAGAAGCAAATTTAGGTTTAGTGGTGATGTCACAGGTGCAACAAGGGTTCTGGTTTGACCAATAAGTCACAAGGGCAGCTAGAAACCAGCACAGACTGGCAAGTGGTTGTAAAGAGAGAAGAGCCAACCCTGTCGTAGACGCAGCTGAAAATTTCGCGGCAGCCAATAGCAAGGGCAAAAAAGGCTCGAAAAGCAGGTTTAATTTCGATTGTTGGTTGAAGAAGGATATGGGAGAGGGATTACTTAGTATGTACGATGACGAAATCGAGAAGGGGAGGGTAATGGGTAGAGGACAAGACTGGGGTGGTGTTGAGCCGCATAATTGGAAAAAGCATAGGAACAGGGCAGAGCCACAGGTTAAATGATACAGGGCAGAATTAAGATGGAGGACATCCTTTTAGAATCGACTTGGAGAAAGATGGTTGTGGTGTTCTGGAGGACAAAGATAAGCCAACCCTTATCCAGTGATCCCATAACCCTTGTGTAGTATTTCAGCTTCAGCTCTGCTCTGTGTCACAACCCACTCTTGCATGTGGCCTTCTCTTTTTGCCTCCTCCTTTCTCCTCATCAGACCATACCCTCCATTCCTCTCGCCTCTGCAAGAAGAAAACCGGAATGTTTCAATTTTGATCCGGCGGCGAGAAAAGAGCAAGATGGACGAGAACAGCAGCTAGAACAGGATAAGCAAAAAGGGACATGAAAGGGGCCTATGGGCTTTTAACTAGCTTGTGATTTTTCTCCCAAGTTGTCACGATGTGATCTTGTGATCAACAAACAGACGGGGAAGAAGAGACAGGGGAAAGATATGGATGGAAAAAGGCAGAGACAAGCCGGCGCTTGTTGGTAGTGGTGCCAGCTGGCTTTATGCAGGCCAGACCAGGCCTAGGCCAGGCTAAATGCTAGTAAGGCTGTGCCTAGTAAGCAGCTTGATTTGCCTGGCTGCTGCTCTGTCTGTTTGTACGTCTCAAGTCTTAGCCAGCTAATGTTTCCTTTGTTGATTGAGCGTCTTGGAGCCAAAGGAGCGACGACGGGACGGGCAGAGGAGAGCATCGTGACATGTTTTCTTTTTTTTATAAATTTTTTTTTCAACCCACATTGTTACTTCGTCGCTTCGTCACCCTCTCACTTTCTCACTCTATTTATTTTGCTTCTTCCCTTTCTTTCCATCTTTCTTTCCTGTCCATTACTTATTCTTTATTCTCCAAGTCCCCCTGATATTCTTTCTACTTACTAAACTTCGCCCTAACATATAGCTGGCCTAGCCGTCCTTAGCGCTCTTCCACCCCTTCTAGCCCTCTAGCCTTTCGACGCACTTGTCCATCAATTTCCATTCAAGCATCAAAACAGCCTCGAGTTTACGGGCCTTTCCTCCCAATAACCTAATGCGGATATAGCTATAGTTAAGCCCGCCGCTAAATTTACAGTGGCTCAACCCCCTGGGCCGTCTATTTTTTGTCCCTTTTATAGAGTCTTTTTCTTGCCTCTCATCCTCTTGTCTTTGCCGCCCTTCTTCTTTCCTCCATCTAACGGCTAGCAACGATCATCCTGGCACAGCACACAGGACGAAAGAAGAGAGGGAAAAAAATATAAGGCCGCTGGGCCACGAGAAGGAAGAGACAAATAACAGACAGAGGTTTGAAAACTCAGAACTTTCTTCCTTTGGTTCTTTCTTTCTCCTCCTCAATCCTCATCACAAACTCACAGGCTAAGACTGTTAAGAACCTGGCTTTCATATACACACGCACGCACGCACAAACACACACACACACACACACATACACACACACGCGAACCTTTCAAACCCTTGCCTCTTTGCTGTCTCTTTGTGGAGATCAATATCAGATCGGATTAGAGATCAGATCAGATTGCCAGCTCCTAGCACGACAGGGAGAAACGGACAAGTCAGAACAAAGTAAGAGCCAGCTAGGAGGCGAAACAGAAAAACAAAAAGACGCATCTTCTGTGCTTCTTCCCCTTCCTCGGTGTCCCTCATTTGCCATCCTCCCATTTCGGCGGTGCCCTTCTTGGTCTGAGCCCAAAAAGCACCAACACTTGAGCCTGAACCTGTTTCGCTCCATCACCTCATTGGCCCTTTCCCTCACCTATTGCCGGCATATGAATTTCGTCTCCGCCTTCCCCTTCTGTCTCCCGCCGCATCGCCACCCGTCTGCGTTGTTGGTCCAGTCCTTGTCACTGCTCGCACCAAACCTCTACTACAGACAACCACAGCCACAGTCGCAGCTACAACAACAGCCGTTGTCTGCTGGTAGGGTTGCTGATGCCGTGACGCCGCCCGGGCTAGATCCCGTTGTTGTTGTTGTTGCTGCTGCTGCTGCTTCTACCGGCACCGGAACTGGCGCCGGCCCCACCCCAGTTGGCCCATGTGAGCCCGACACTGCTCTCGCTGTCGCTGTAGCCATTGCCGCTGCCGTGGTTGCTCTGTGTCTGCTGTTCTTCTTCGCCTATATCACGCGTTGTCTTGCTCGTATCACCCCCATGTATGGCCATCGTCGCGGCCATGGCCACGCTCACTCGTCATGTGATGGTGACCCTGAGTCATCCCCATTTCTGGTTTCTCCATCTTCGGCCCCGCTGCTGGCCCCTGTCTCAAGCCGTTCATCTCTAGTTCCTTCTTTGATATCTTCTCTTGTGCCATCCCCACCCTCTAAAACACCTCCCACTGATCCACCTCTCATTATCCCGCCTGGCACAAGAATCACCGAGTTCATGGGCGAGGGTTCTGCAAATGTCGTTGTGCGCATCGAGATCCCTCAATCATGCAGCCCCCAGACAAGACGGCAATTTCAAGGTATGTAGCACACACCTGGGTTTTCTTGATTTGCCCCCTCAGGGTGCTATCACAAAATACTCACAGACACCCAAATCCACACTCACAGGCAAACTCCTCCGCTTGCAAAAAGCCTCTAAGCATCCGGAAAACCGCCCTTATCCATACGCCACACAGCATGCCTACTTCCAGGACCACATCATGCCTCTTTTTCCAAAGGCCGATGATCTCATCTCCCACGAACTCGTGCTTCTAGACCGAAACAACAACATCATCAACCAGGCCCACGCTTTGCTGGACCTAATGGACCAGGTCTCATCCAATGCGCAGCATTCGCGAAACCAACACCCACCCACACCCGAGATGCTACACGAGTCCGCTGCTCTCATCCACCCAGATGTGCTTCCAGAGGAACAGCGAGAACGCCTAGGCCACAGCAAGATTAAACGCCGTAAAAAACAGTTCATTGGGTCGAAGCTGGCCTATGTTGAGTATGGCCTGCTAGTTGAAGACATGAGCATTAGTGAGTTTTCGTCCACCATTCATCTATGACAGGATAAAAGAGGAAAATGCGACGAAAAAACCCCAAAATGGGAAAACAAAAGTCTTATACTAACCGTCCCATCGTTTATCTTAGACCATGATGAAGACGGGATTCTCGTCGAAATCAAGCCTAAATGGCTTCTCCAGTCCACCAGTGCCCCTCCTGCTAGTGCCCGCTGCCGTAATTGCGCTATTGAGCTCCATCGTGCGCGCCAAGGCCGTCTGAAACAGAGCCGGCCAAAGCCATGCCCGTTGTTGCTCATGTCTGACGACTGGCGCCATCGGCGTGAGTTCATGGCTCAAATGCTAGTGGCGGTGGAGCCAGATGAGTGGTACATGGAGCCGCTGATGCGCTGGGCAGGGGGTGTGCCATCGTCAGGCCCGGAGTCCAAGTCCCGGTCAGGGTTGGGGCCAGGCCCGAATCCGCTTCTCCTACTCTTACGTGATCTTCAGGGCCAGCTTGATCGCAAGGGTCCATTGTGTGCGACGGAAGAGGACAACGCAGGGTTTCCGCTGGCTATGACGATGCGGGATTGCAGTGTGTTTATCCGTGTAGTGCGCAAAGCGATCAGAGGATTGTCTGGAGAAGACTCTTCGGGAAGCTCCGACGCTCCCGTTTCTCCTGTAGAATACTCCATCTCAGTCTCGGCCAAGATTGGCGATCTTGATATGAAGAATGCAGGTGCCAAGTTGAGCTACTGGAAACGCACTGAGCTGGAGCTCTTACATGACGATGCTTATACGGACGAAGATTACCAGCTCAAGCATCGGTGTGGACTTCATTTTTCGACGCCGCAGGCGGGGTTGGAGAGAAGTTAGGGTAGGATGGGGGACGTGTAAGGGAGGGGGGGGAGAGTTGGAGGGGCTTTCTTTTGTTGTTTCCTTCTGAGGGTGGACTTTCTTGCTCTCTTAGTCGTCTGCTCTTTTCATGTGTCCATGACCTTTTTCTTTGTTTTTTTTTTTTGGTATATTTCACTCCCATTTCTCTTTGGGTTTGCTAGATGGGTGGATGGCTTGGGAGGTGGTTAGTTTTGGCTTTAGCTCTCTGGATTTTTTTCCTCTTGTTTTTTTTTTCTTTCCTTTCCTTTCTTCTTCATTAGAACCCCCGGTGGACGCAGGTCCCGTTACAAAGGCAACACTTTTATTCTATTTTTTTTTATATATTTTGCATGATGCTGGAATATGAGAGGATAGGGTGCAATGCAATACAATGCAATGCCATGATGCGATAGTATAACCGTTGTACACACGGACGAAAGGGTCTTTGGTGTTTCAACCCACTCTTGTTTTGCTTTGAGCGAGTTTATGCTTCCTCGTTCTCATGAATACAAGCTAAAAGAAGGGGGATGTTGCAATATTGCAACCTAGCTTTTGACTATGCCTCTATCTCACCTATATTGTCTGTGTCCTGTGACTGACTGTGACTGTGCTGTCCAAGCTTTGCCACTGCAACGCTATCTGAAGACCCTAAAGAAAACAAATCGAGGGGGTCTTAATGACTTGCATACAAATGGCTGTGCGTTGCAGATTCCATTGGGGAGGAAGGGGAGAGAGGGGATGGGCGGGGGAGCCTTCTCGGTTAATGGGAAGAGGGCTAATGTTGGATTCGAGGCGTAAAGAGGATGATGGCTACATGGACTAATAGGGTTGGATATGTTGGATATATGGATAAGTATGTGATATATCATGCATGTTTAATGTGTAGATGTATAAAAGACCGTAGATATGCATTGAAGCGAGAGCAAGATGTTTGTTTTTGGAGGTTAGGCAGTAAGAGGGACAGCGAAGGCTGGTGTTCCCGGCAATTGCGGGTGTGCGCGAGGTTCAGAAGCCTTTCGTGACCATCAAGGGCCCAGTGTGAACACCGAAAGGTTCTTCGACTCGGCTTTCCCCGCGGGAAGTTCCAGCATTGTTTGCCTGGTGTTTTTGGCCTACGGCCCCGTCCATATGCCGAGCGGTCTAAGAGGCCAACGGCTATCGGCACGAGGAGTTGACCTCTTGTGGTTCTATGTAACGTCTATACGGCGGGTCGGAGTTGACCTCGGAGTACTCCGACCCCGGCGGAGTACGCGGAATTTCAAGCGCAGATAGTTTAGATAGCGGGCGACCTTATTACCAAAAACCTCCCGCCCGGTTAGCTCAATCGGTAGAGCGTGAGACTCTTAATCTCAAGGTTGCGGGTTCGACCCCCGCATTGGGCTCAATTCCCAGTGCTCCAGACCATCTGGAAGACTTCCGAACCACCTCCGGGACATTTTCTTTTTTTTGCCTATTTAGCCGGCTCGGGTAAACATTGGCATAAGGCATAAAGCATAAACAAAGGAAGAGCAAAATAATTGGCTTGGTAATGGGAGGAAGAGGCTTTTGTTTTTACTTCCGGGCATTCCCACAATTCTTATGGATAGCCTGAGTAAAAGGAAAAAAGGGAGAAGAGTAGGGAAAGGGGGGGCGGGCGTTGCAAGACTTTGTATTAAACGCTCTGGGGCTTGTGAGGCTTTTGCAGGGCATTATTTCCGAGCAAGAGGATAAAAAGGGAAGGAACTTGCTTTCTCGTTTAATTGTCAGTTTTTAGTGTATTTTTTTCCTGACCTGGATCTAAGCTGCTGGCCAATAGGAAGCGTGAAAACTAAACAGGACTGAAGCTTGCCTCTACTCAGGTCAGGCCAGGCAAATCCCAAGCAGGGAAAAAGAAGTGAGCTAGTTTGTCTTGGGCCTTGCCCACCTTGGAAGTGGAAATCAGGCACGAGACTGCGAAGAAAATTTTAGGTGGGGAATAAGAAGAGTGAGAGGAAAAGGGAGAATGCGGGGAGGGAGAAACGGAGGAAGGGATAGTGAGAAGCAGACCGGAGCTGTCAGGCTGATGCTCTTGTGTGTGCCTCGGAAGAAGATGCACGTATCTGTACTGCAACTAGCTGATTTGATTGCGGTTAGGCGGCTTGTGCCCAGTGGCTGTTGTTGTATCCAGCCTCTCCTTTCTCTGACCGACTGCGAGTCTGTGTCACAGTCTGGTTGTCTTCTCGTAGCTTGTACCTTGTAGCTCAGCCCCAGTTCTGCCAGATTTCTGCCGCATTGTTTGTAGCGCCCTCCCGGGGTTCCTTCTTGGTTTTGACGGAACCCTTTTTTTTTTCTTCCGGGGCTTGGAATAGTTTTTTTTCATTTTTTATTTTATATTTTATTTTTTAAAACACATTTTACTCCCTTGTTCTCGTTTCCTTGAGCTGTCGGAGAGTACAAAGAAAACCCACCTTTGATTTCTTCTCCCCTTCATTTTTCCTATTGTTTACCTCGTTCTATATCGTCTTCCTACGTGTTGCTTTTTAGGCACACAAAAACACATACACAGTATAGCTGCCCACCTTGCCCCCACATACGAAGTACCACCCAGCTTTTTTTGTGCCGACTTGGTCCATCTTTGGGCTTCACTCAAAAATATCACTAGCACCACAGCCAATCGAGCCCTCAATTCCACTTCAACAACCCATTACAAATCGTCGCCACCATCGGACTGCTGTTCTGTCGAGAAAAGAATCAAGATCAAGCTCGGCTCACGTGCTGCTGATACTGGCTTGCTTCCTCTCACTGTCTGTCGCCTTGGTCTAGCCTCGGTCCGTCCTTATGTCTTGCCTCGACTTCTCCGAGTAAACCTGACCTCCGACTCCTGATATCGACATCTCCGAATCCTCTCTGCCAGCCATGGCCTTCAACTTTAACTGGTCGCCCCTGACCGCTGATGCCGACTTTTACAATCGTGCTACGGATCTCCTCACCACTGCTCTGAACAAGTCGCCCAAGCCACCCATTATCGTCGATGATATCTTTGTCACTGAGCTCAATCTCGGCTCTGTGCCGCCTGATCTTGAGATTCTGGAGATTGGCGACATTGCTGAAGACCGCTTCCGAGGTATCTTCAAAATGACGTATTCTGGCGATGCCTTTTTGACCTTGCGGACAAGGGTACAGGTATGGCCTCCCCCAGATGCACCTTCCGTCTGTCTCGACCAGGCTCAGGTTCCCTATTCTCTTCCTATCTATATCTGCCCGCAGTTCACGCTGTCTCTAGCTTGGTCACTAATTCTCATTATCGTGCTCTGCAGGCAAACCCGCTCAACACCTATCTCTCATCAAAACCGAGCTTCACCTCTCCTAAGCCTCTTGCTGCCGCCTCCGGTCTCACCATCCCTCTCTCCATCACTCTGTCCGAGATCAAGCTTTCAGCCTTTATTATTCTTGTCTTTTCCCGCCAAAAGGGCCTAACCCTTGTCTTCCGCAATGACCCTCTCGAATCGCTTAAAGTCTCGTCAACATTTGACTCTATCCAGTTCGTGCGCGACTACCTCCAGCGTACCATTGAGGGCCAGCTTCGCACCCTCATGATGGATGAGCTGCCTGCCATTATTCACCGCCTCTCGCTTCGTTTATGGTGCAAGGATCAGCTCCCCAAAGAGGATATTGTCGGATGTTCAACGTCACAGTCGACAGCCTCAGCAGCTACCTCTGACCCCACAGCCGCCAACTTTGAATCCGACCCGCTAGTTGAGGAGCCTGCCATCAATCCCCTAGCAACCCCCCCACTAGACCCCGTCGATTCTAACGGCAATGTTGTTGATCCTCACGAGATATCAGCCTTCTCCATCAACGACGGTCAGCCAGTACAGTCCCTCTTTTCTCACCACAGCCTGATGTGTCTAGCTACCCTCACCGACTCGCCACGGACTCTCTCGCTCTTTACTCCCGGCATCAACGACACTCTTTACCGTGCTTGTCATGGTCTGCGTGACCGTCCCGATGGCATGGCCACTGCGGCAACGGCAACGCCCAGTCTATCCAAGCAAAATTCGTACACTGGCAATTTGACCAGTTTCGCCGCCCAGTCATCCTCCGTCTCCACTACATACGGCTTCTCTGACAGCAGCAGCACCACCCAGGGCTATGCACCCTCCCGTTCTAGTGGTGGCCTCCACTCTCCCACCACCGGCCTAGCCCTAGGCTCTGGCCGCACATCACGAACTTACCAAAGTCGTAAAAAGAGGAACCGTGTTGTTAATCTACGCAAGACTCCCTACTCTGATGCCGATGTTTCATCAGCTGATGGCTCATCTTCCATTCCCGACTCAGCCTCATCCACCGACAAAGATATTCCCATGTCTATGTCTGAGCCTATGATGACCTCATCCATTGCTGAAGAGCCCTCAGACCCCATCGAGGTCGACCGCCTCATGGCAGCCGTTCCATCTGCGTCTGCATCCCTTCTCGGTCCCAGTGCTTCTCTCTCTCCTATTTCTACAGCTGCTGCAACTACCAGCCCCTCAGCTAACGCTAGCGGGACATCCACACCCTCGGCAAAAGTCCATTTCGACGCCCTGCAAAATTCCCTAGCCAACTCACCCACCTCTCCGAATGGCAGCAACAAGCCCGCTGCTGCGCCTGTCAACCCCACTGCATTCTCCTCATTAGCCGCTGCTCTTAAAGAAAGTGAGCGGCTCAAGGCTCACGGTGGCGCCGCCATCACGTCCACATCTTGTCCTCCAGAGACCTCCTCGGTCATCCTTGAGCAAGCGTGGATCAGCAAAATGGCCGGCGAGATTGCGCGCAGAGTGTATGAGGAGAAGAGTCGCCGCGATGGGTTTTGGGATGATCGCGAGAGGGCATCCAATGGTGAAGATGCACCACCAGCTTACACTGCCCGGTAGGTGATTTCTTTTAGGGAAATAGGACAGCCGGCAACTACTCCCTATCTTTCTTTGTTTTCTTCTTCTTTCTTCGCTTAGACCCTCTCACTATCTCTTCCCTTCATCTTCTGTTCATCCGTGTTGTTTTTATCACTCTTTTCCTCGTTTCATTTCTTTCTCTTCTTCCAT
The DNA here is from genome assembly GCA_038382965.1 of Ceratocystis huliohia. Taxonomy (NCBI): domain Eukaryota; kingdom Fungi; phylum Ascomycota; class Sordariomycetes; order Microascales; family Ceratocystidaceae; genus Ceratocystis; species Ceratocystis huliohia. The sequence continues at coordinate 140,575 of JAXCEX010000021.1, read as the reverse complement.
GACGGGTTTGGCTTTTGCACAGCGAAAATTAGTTTCATTCTTCATTTGTCTTGTCTTCTTTTTTTTTTACCCTGGGCAAGTTTTTTGCTGGCGTTTTATATACGGTTCTTTTTTTGTTTTGTTTTTTTATCTTGTCTTATTAGACGCACTACTCCCTGCTCTCTCCCTCTCTTTCACTCTCAGTTATCTCCTCTCCTTGTCAAAATCCCGCTTATTGCTCATCTTCGTTTGTATTGCACTAAAAACAAACTGCTCTCGCAGTTCTGTCTCTGTTCTTTCCATGTTGTTATATATCTCCAATACTGAATCCATACATACATATTTATATACATAGTATCAGGGATCACTCTATTCACCCGCATTTCACATCTCTTTTTCTTCAAATAACGGACGGTGTCGTCAAATCGCCATGTGCATGCATGCCTTAATAGTTCTGTTATTCCTATGTTATCTTGTGCATCTATTTTCAATGCCAACACCACTACGCGACATTCCACTCTCAGTCCAACTGCATATCAATCCCCTCCTCTCCTACGTCCGACCCCGACGTTACTACCGAAAGTCTTCGTCCCCGTGTTGACCTCACGGACCTCCTTGCTACTGCCGTTGCCCATCCTCCACGCGATATCCCGCCACCACCACCATCACCTCCTCCTCCCCCTCCTCCTTCAGGACCAGCACCAGCAGGGGTCTCAGCGCTCTACGCCTTTCCCGTCTTTCCAGCACTAGCCGTTTTCCCCGAGCCCACCACACCCCCCACGCCCGCACCCTTAGACTTAGCCACCAATGCGGCCTTTGCATTCTCTTCCTTGAGTTTCGCCAAGGCCGCCTCCTTTTGACGCAATTCTTCTTGCATTTTCTTGGTCAAGGCTGTGGCCTTGAGTGCCGCCGCCTCCAGTCGAGTCATCTCTAGCTTCTCTGCCTCACGACTAAAAGGCGCTCCGCTCTTGATGGCTACAGGAAGCAGAGCTGAGCGCTCCCACACGGCACCACTATGTGGGTTGGGCAATGGGGGCATTGTAGCTACCGCTGCTGCTGCTGCTGCCGCTTTAGTCTTGCCCTTGCCCTTAGTCACGGTTGTAGGTGTCGATGCTCCTGATGCACTCCCGGCAGTTCCAGATGCCCCACTAGACTGAGTTAGTGCGATGGCAGCAGCAGCACCACCAGCAAACCCTTTAGGGTGGGCACCCTGAGTTATGTGATCATAGAAGGACTCGTAGGGCTCGTTAAATAGCTGTTCTTCGTAGATCCAAGCCTTGACTTCGCCATTTGGCACACGCATAGCTTCTTTTTCCTCTTCGGTTCGGCCGTAGGGGTGCAAGCGGAGATGATGGTACAGGGTTTGCGGCTTCTCGCCCGACTCAGCGACATAATAAAGTTTCAATGTGATCTCGAATTCGCCCCAGCCGGTCTCATTGACGATAAAGGGCTTTCCAGGCTCTCCTTCCACCACTAGATAAATAAGATGGGTGTTAGTTGAACTATTCTCAAATTCGGGGAGGAGAAGAGGGTTACAGGCACAATGCCTAGTTGATCAGCTAGCCAGGCCCTAAGAAGGCACGTACTCCGCACATGATTCGGAATCGACTCATGCAGTTTAAACTGCACACGGCGCAGCCAATACGTAATATCCGTGTCATCAATGCCCTTGATAAATACCTGCCACGAGTGTGTGTGGTCGTCTGGCACGCCGGGTGGTTTTGGGTTGTGCTTGTCGTCAAATGGTTTCGCAGTCGTGCCGTATATAAAGGGCCGGTGCACCTGAACTCCCTTCATGCGTTTGCCCAACTGTGTTTGTGGCGCCATGGTAGGCTGAGTTTTAGTGAGTGTGCAGGCAGGCACAAAAGGGAACAGGCAGGGTCGTTGAGTCGAGAGCTAGATGCCCAGCGCGGCAATCTATCTGAGTCAGTGTCGTTTTAGGGTGTTGTGCTAGCTATAGCCATAAAAACTGCAACTTTGTTTTAGCGCAAGTAGATGTCTAGTCCGCGTGTATCTCGAGGGAGGCGCTTTATCGCACAGCCACTCACAGCCTTACTATAGGGCAGAAGAAACAAATCCCAAGCTATCACGATGTAGTAAATATGGCAGCTGTCTGTGTGTTCTGACAGCTGGCACAGCTCTAGCTCTTGTCGAATGGATTTGTTTTGATTCCAAGGCGGTGAAGAGCCTTTTTTTTTTTTTTTTTTCTCACTAAAATTCTGCCAGGAATATAAACAAGGCGATTGGGGCGGTCAGGTGTGGAGAATCATGTCATGTCGAGGGCAATTTGAGTGATGTGTCACGCGAAGGTGAAAAATGCGAAGTCCTAGAAAACCCGGGCCGCGATGAATCATTTACTAAGAAAAAAGCGAAATGGAAAGCCAGTTGTCTTAAGAGAGCTACTAGTATCGACATGGAAGCCAAAGATTAAGAAACGGAAATTATTGCTGGCGGATTAATCTCGTCTTCGGAGGACGCGATGATGGGCTTCGGTGGGGCTCAAGGCTTAGAAGAGAAAGGCTAAAAGAGAGTAAAATTGCTAGAAAATCACAGGCAGGAGAAGCTATGTTATATTATACAGTAGCAGAGATTATTTCAGCCAAGTATTGGTTCGTTGTTATGAGAAAACAAAGGCAAAAAAAATGCTATGAATATGGCCGGATGTCTATTCGAAGCATGGGTACTGACTGTCAAGTGAGTTTGTTTCTTGTTATCTTTATTGTTAGTTGTTGGGAGACGGGCCCCACATGAGCTCCGGAAACAACCAAAAAAAACAAGGCAACGCAACTTGTTCTTGCTCTTGCCCTACAGCTTTTCAGGCCTAAGGCAGATATTGTAGCTATCCACAGCTTATCTTTACACCGCAGTGACCACTACAATTTCATCGCTTCTCTCACAACTACCGGAACTCTCAGCTGCATCACTCCAAAAAGAAAATTGCCAGCTATTCTCTCCATTGTTCCATCTCGCCTACCATGGCTACTAAACGCATCGTGGTCTGTGGCGGAAACGGCTTCGTGGGCTCCCGCATTTGCAAATTTGCCGTAGCCCGGGGCTGGGATGTCATGTCGATTAGGTAAGCTGGTCTTGTCCCATCAGATCCCTCTATTTCTCTTTATGCAAATCCCGACCTAAAGTCCAACCCCACTCCCGGACCACCCATCTCATTTTCCTTGTCGCATTCCCAGACTAACCCGCATCTCCCACGCTTCTCGCTTTTCCCCAACAAACAGTCGGTCCGGACAGCCACGCTGGGACACAGTCTCTGCATCCTCCACTGCGCCGTCATGGGCTCGCCAAGTCTCGTGGGAACGGGCCAATTTGCTAGACGCCACAACGTACCGCGGGCTCCTGGTCAACACCGACTACGTAGTGCATAGCATGGGCATTCTACTAGAAACAGACTACAAAGGTCTCGTGCGAGGCACAGGCGGTGTAATATCAGGTCTACGTGGGTTACTAGGCGGCGGTGGGACGAATCCACTAGAGCGTGGCGGTAGTTCACGGTCTACATCAGCATCGTCAGGAGTGGGCAATCAGCCTACGTATGAATCTATGAACCGTGATAGTGCCATCACACTCGCTCGCGAAGCAGCTGCAGCAAATGCCAAGGCGTTTGCTTTTATATCAGCCGCGACATGTCCGCCAGGCGTGCCTACACGCTACCTGAGCACAAAACTCGAGGCCGAACAATCTATCAGCAAGGAGGAGCAGCTCCGTAGCATATTTATTCGGGCGCCATTCATGTATGATTCATCGCGTAAGCTGACTCTAGGTATTGCGGCGGCAGCAGGCGCGGCCCAGTTTTTAGATGGTGCAAGCAAAGGCTTGTTGAGCGGGGTTTTAGGCGATAAGAATAAGCTGGTAAAGCCGCTTTTGGTCGATAAGGTGGCCCAGGCGACGGTACAGGCGCTGGAGCAGGAAGAGGTGTCTGGGGGGGTGGGGGTTGAGGAGATCGAACGGCTGGGGGATAAGTACTGGCGGCAATCGATGCTGTAGTGGACGAGAAAATAAGATGGTGGTATATTGAATATAGTACAAGCAAAAAGAAAGGAAGATAATTAAGCCAAGACAAAGCTGCTGTCTCTAAATCATAGTGCCCCGCTCGAAGCTGTCTCGGATCTCAGCTGTGTATTTGTTGTAGAAGCGGGCCAGTTTCTGGTTGAATTGCTTGTTCTTTTCGTTGATGTAAGTGACATCGCCATCGTCGCCGTTCTGGGCCATGCGATCGCGCCTCTTTTTCAGGCGCACTTCCTCGGCGCGTTTCATGTCAGCCACAAGACGATCGACGGCAGCCTTGTCAGGCTTGTTGGCCGCAAAAGAAGTAGATTCGGCGGTCGAGTAGAAGGAGCCGTCCTTGTCAATAGCGATGAGCTCGCCGTCCTCAGTCTCGACAATGTCAAGACCACCGGCCGCTGCGGCCTTTTCAATGGCAGCCATCTTATCGCGCTGGTACTTGTCGATATCAACGTCGATATTTTGCAGTTGGCGCTTGTAGGTCTTGTTGCTCTCGGTGCGGTGATCCTGGAATGCCAGGTTATCACGAGCAGCCGCCTTTTTCTTTAAACGCTTATCCCAGCGATCGCTCTCTTCGACAGTCCAGTCCCAGGCACGCTTACGCTCAAAGTCGCCGCCGGCATCTTCAATATCTGCCTTGAGTAGCTTTTGCGAGGCAATTGCATGCTTGCGAGTCAGGGCCGTCAGTTGGGAGGGGTCCTGGGCAGCCCTTTGTGATTCCTTGATAGCTTCGTCAAAGTTTGCTTGGGCAGAGGACTTGGTGCGGGCCTGGAGAGCCTTAAAGCGAGCACGGCGTTCTTCAGCCCGAGCGACACTAGCAGAGACCTCCGGAGAGGGGGCAGACGAGGTTTTGGTGGCAGTATTGGCGGTAGTGGCAGTAGGGGTGGCTGTATCGGCAGTATCAGCCAGAGGGGAAGGTGAAGTTTTGTCGGCGTCAGCCATGGTCGCGTATATGTGAGAGAAAGAGAACCGTATTGGAATTAGATATGAGTTGAAAAAAAAAAATACAAGAAGCAAGAGGGGGCAGGTGGTAAAATAGGCGTATTGTTTAACTTGTCTTGGTTCTAGTTGGCCTGGTAGATTTCTCAGCCTGCAAATAGATGATGAATAAAATAAACGCAAGGCTGAAGATGATGCCATGCATTATTTGCCGATATTTAACCGCCGAAACATACATTTGTATAACCCTGCGCGTAATGTTTAACCCTATAGTAATACAGACAGAGAAATTTCAACCTAGACCTAATCAGATTTGGTTTCTGCAGATTGAGTTTTGACATGCAACATGATTGCTGTATGTGGGATAGATGAACTAACATGGGTACACGTGAGCAAGGAGGAGAGAGGGGAAATATGCATGTAATCTTGGAAAATACGACATGGATAAGATTGGAAGGGATTGGGAAGGATGGGATGGCAGCATAAACAAGATGGGTGTGTAAGCTGCCGATTTAAGAGGGGACCCCTAGACTAGACTAGGGGAGAGGGCCTTTTTTAGAGTAAGACGCAAGACAAAACGGCACGACGACAAGCGAGACAAAGGAAGGAATGGAATGGAATCGAGAACTGAGCAGCGAAGGGCAGAGAATACAAACAAGAACATGGACATAGGGGGGATAGAGAGGAAGAGGGAGAAGCAGAAAGCAAAAGAAGCGAATAATGGAAGAGGAGGGCAAAGGAGTCGTAAGCTGAAGAGAGCATGTGCATGGTTTTGATTAGATTGAGTGCATAGAGGGGCGGAGGACTGCAGGAGACAGGAGGGACACAGAGGGCTACCCATGAAACAAGGCAGCAACATAGATAACGGACGTTACATGAGGGGAAGCAGAGGTAGATGGAAATGTAAGCACAGGGGCGAGGAGTGGGCGCGGCGGACTCGGGACAGGGTTGTGAATGGCACCCTTTGGTAGCGCTAATAACCGGTGTATGTATGGATTGCGAATCGGCGCTACGAGGGAAGGCAACGGGGGATTCAGCGGGGGCGCTGCTGTTGTGCATGACTCGATCGGGTGGGCTGAAGCTGTTGTGCGCCGCCGTTTGTGTCTTTGCTGTCTCTTTTTGTGTATGATGGCGTATTGTGCTGTATCGCCGTGTTGGAGCGTGGGCCTACACGTAAGACGAGGGCCCGTGTGGGGGATAGTCAGGAGGAAAAGAGAGGAAGAAGGAGGAAAAAAGGGCAGCAAGGCTGCGGGAAGAAAGCCAGGCAAGGACCAGGGCCAGGCCGGGGCTTATCATGGACGGCGAGACAGGACAGAAGAGACCAAGACAGAGGAGCAGAGGATAGGCAGGCAAGAAGGGCGCCAGCAGCGAGGGCACAGCGCCAGCACAGGTAATCTGCAAGAGAAAGTGGATGCGGGTGATTTGCGTGTTATGACGCGGGATGACCGCCTCATTGAGAAAGGAGGCCGAGAAGAAGGGCGAGCATGAAGAGAGACAGGATTTGACACGTGTGTGTTTGTTTTCTTTTTGCTATTATTATTATTGTATCGACGGGGGGACAATAGAGCAGATGGACCAGGTGACAAGAGCAAGACAGAGACAGACAAGCAGAGGCGGAGATAGAGAAAGAGGAAGTTTTAGACTGGTGGGGATATTGTAGAGCAAGAGGAGAGCAAAATAAGAGAATTAACATATAGCAATTAACAACAGGCAATAGCAGGGTTGGAAAGAAGGCCTGTCAAGAAAAAGAAATACACCCCACTTTTCCCAAGACAGTGGCCAATGGGTGGCCGATCGCTGGGCGAGATAGGAAAAATTGTAGGAAGGAGGAAGGAAGGAAGGAAGGAAGGAGCCAGGAAGTGAAGGAAACAAAAAGAGAAGGACAGAAAATAAAAAAGGATTATAGGGAATGAACAAAAAAAAGAAATAATTAAAAAAAGAAAGAACAGACGTGCATCTCATTCGCTCATTTGCTGTGTCGTGTTGTCGCCTCGTCTTGTCTCCAGCTGCTCTTCTCTTCCTGTCTTCCTCTCTTCTTCCCAGTCTCTTCTGCCTCTGCCTCTCAGCATCTCCTGGCTGGCTGTCTCCATTATTGACATTGGCCTTTGTTTAATTCTCTCCCATTTTTCTGCGCGTCCCTGTTTCTGTCTTCGCTCCCTCTCTCCTTCTCTCCATTCTTCTTCTGTATTTTCTTGGTGCAGTGCTGTCTTTCTTCTTAATTTTTTCTTTTTATTCGTCTTTTTATTGCTTCTTTTTCTTCTTCTCCAGAAGCAACGCCGGGAAAAACCATCGCTGGCTGTCTTTCTATGTCGTCGTTCTGACAAGTCGCCCGTCAACTCTGCGGCATCCGTCTGCTTTGCATTGCTTCACATCCGAACTCCGACCGTTCTTTCAAACCGCCCGACCCGTCTTTCCCTCCATCGCCTCCTTGTCTGGCCTCTCTCTTTGGCCCAGATTTGCTTCGATCGACAGCCCGATCGGCACTTGGATCGGCATATTCTTCGCCCCTTTCTCTCTCTCGACATCCGCCAGCAACCGCTCTTGCCGTCGGCATCATCATCATCATCATTGCAAGCTCCTGCCTCTCGAGCCCTCCGTTTTCTGCGCCCTCGTCTTGCTCATACAATCGCAAGCACACGCACTTCCTCTCATTGGCCCTGGTCCTCGTCCGCGCTGGCTCCCAGAAACACGAATATCGTTTTTGCTCTCAGTCTATTTCCCTGCTAGTCTCAGCCCTAAACGGCCTCTTCTGTCTTAGCCCTAGATTTAGTCTCCCCCTCGTCAAACAAGCGCTTGTCTATCACCAATTCGCGCCAATTTCTGACAGGGTCTCTATCTTTGTTTCATTACTATCCTTTATTTGTTTGCTTTGTCTCCTTTGTTCGGGCTTGGTTTGGATTGTCTCACTGTTCGAGTTTTTCTCGTAGCTAGCTAGCCTTTCTCTCGCTCTATCTAGTCCCTTCTCTGCTGCCCTCGCCGTTTCTCCCTTGGACTATGGCTCCCTCGTCGGCTAAACGCTGCCTCTTCGGTTATGTCTCCCTTGCTACCTTCCTCCTCCTCGTTCAGCCCTCCATTCAAGAATACGACCCCGTTGCCAACTTTTGCCGGAGATGGGGCCACCGGACAACCGTCGTCAATGACGTTCTTTACATCGATGGTGGCATGCTCAATTGGCCGTCTAATAACGCCGACATCCTGCCCACCAATGTGACAAGTAAGCTGACTGGCCTCTGTTGCTCCCTTTGCCCTCGGGCTTCCATTTGCTGACTGCCCATGCCTAGATACCTTTTTCTTCAACCAGCCCCTCAAGTCTTTCTCTGCCTCGGCTGGAATGCCCCAGCTCTACAACAACATCACAAAACCTGGATCCGCCCCGAGTACCTCGGGTGGGGCTCTCTGGGGCGATTCGGTTAATAACAAGCTCTACTTTTATGGCGGAGAATATACTGGCCAGCAGCCTCCGCAGTCCCTCGCTCTGTGGTCCTACGACATATTGGCCAACAACTGGTCCACTGTTGCCTATGACAAGCAATTCCGTGTTAATGGGCTGAGCTATGGAGCTAGCGCGTCTCCTCCAGCCTCTGGTATGGGCTACTACTTTGGTGGTTGGCAGAATAACGCCACCGTAGCTTCCTGGTCTAGCTCTGTGCCTATTGCTACTGCAAATTTACTCAGTTATGACATGGATGCCCAGTCCTGGCAAAATGCATCTGCTCCTGATGATGGCCTGCGTCGCGCTGAGGGTGTCATGGTCTACCTACCTATGAGCGACCAGGGCATGCTTGTATACTTTGGTGGAGTCATTGACCGGTTTGCGAATGGCACCATTCAGGCCCAAGAAATGGACTCTATTCTGCTCTATGACATTGCCAATGCACGTTGGTACACTCAGCGCGCATCTGGCGATATTCCAGGCAATCGCCGACGTTTCTGTGCCGACGCCGCCTGGGCTAAGGATCGGTCATCTTATAACATGTAGGTCCCCATGTGTGTTTATTTTTCATCCGTTTTTCTAACCGTTTCTAGTTACCTATATGGTGGTGCGGGCATTGAAGACGACAATCCTGGCTACGACGACAGTTACATTCTTTCCATCCCATCCTTCAAGTGGATCAAACTCTACCAAACAGTCAATGGCAACAACCAGCACTACTCCTCCAGCTGCAACATGGTCTCCAGTGGCGCTCAGATGCTCATCATTGGCGGTACTTTCCCCGCTACCTCTGCCTGTGACGTACCCCAAAAATGGGGTACTCATAATCTTGATACTGGTGTTAATAACCCTAATAATGCACCTTGGTACACGTATGTTCCTACGAAGACTGTCTACCATGTCCCTAGTGCCGTTGTTTCCGTTATTGGCGGCGATTCCTCGGGCTCTGCCACTCTTTCCACTCCTTCCGGCGGCTTTGACCATCCCGATCTCGCCAGTTATGTCACTCGCACTGCCGCCTTGCCTACTCGCACCCCCACAAACGGTAGTCCTGTTACAGCTCGACCTTCGGCCTCCCACGACGGCCCGCTCTCTAGCGGCGCCATTGCCGGAATCTCTATCGGTGCTGTTGCTATTGTACTGCTGCTGGGTGTTATTGCTTTTGTCATGTTACGCCGTCGCCTCATGGCCCAGCGTGCTCAACAACCCGCTCTCATTCCCTTCATGCCTACCCAGCAGCAACCACAGTCATCATCGCCTGGCATGGCCACGGCATGGGTCAACCCGCAGCAGCAGCCACAGCAACAATACGGAATATACCCCATGCAACCGTCCTCATCGCCTGTTAGTCCACAGTCGCAAATGGGTCGTATTCAAGCCCATGATGCCGTTTATCTTGCTGCCCAGCAGCGCTTACCCGCTGAGTTGCCTACCAATGAGGCGTATAGCTACCAGCCACCACAGGATGAGCCGGCCCAGCTATCAGGCGACAGCCCAATTTCCTCATCAGACGATGGAGACGTCCTGCACGCTAAAGACCGGACGGTACCACCGTGTTAATACTCTTTATTAGACTGTTTTCATTTCATTTTTCTTTGTCGCTACTGCTTCTGCTGCTTCAAAACTGGGGAGGGGACGAGCGTTTCGCAAGATCGGGTTGGTGGAAGAAAAAATTATAGACATTTTGGTGAGCGAGCGAGAGGGAGCCGACGGGAAGGAGAGGGGAAGACGGTGTGCATATGGGTGGCAGAGCAAGAGAACGCCTACTCTTTGGCTTCTAGTTCTCTTGTTTTGTCACGGTCACGGTATTGCATGGGTTCTCTCTTTTCCTACTTCTTCCTTGTCGATGTCTTTCCTATGCTTTTTTTTCTTTTTCTTTTCTTTTTTTTTTGCTTTGGTTCATTTCCTTTGTGTTTCTTTCCTTTCTCTTGGTGTTGATGTGTTTTTTCTAATAATACCACGTCGTTTATGATTTCCCCTCTATCTTTTCTTCACTTCTTTTCCCCATTTTATATTATATCTTTCATTTTTCTCTTCTTTTGTTGGAGTTCATTTTCATTTTCATTTTCATTTTCACTTTCAAAATTTGTTTTTAGTTACTGTCTTGCTTTTATTGGTTGGTAGTTTGGCTCTCACGGGTTTCGTTTATCTTTAGTTTTAATCACATACTTCATTTTCTTCTTCTACTCAATCATAAAACTATAGTTGTCTTCTGTGCCTCTTCTTCTTCTTCTTCTTCTGTCTCTCTGCCTTCGCCTCTATTGGAACTGTTCTCTTGAAAAGTCTCTTTGCTCATTCTTTTAAAAGCTTCCCTACACAGGTGGTACGTTCTCATTCTTCAGCGGCGATCCATCCCCCTTGACTCGGCGCCCAAACATTAACGAGACAAAGCTCTTCTTGCCCTTTACCAAGCGGTCACTGCCTACCCCTTTCGCTTGTGGCTGTGGCTGTGGCTGCGCTGGTCTGGGCGATGGCGTTGGTGATACCTGCATTGGTGATGTCACTACGCGACGTGACGGCGTTCGGGGTGCTAATGGCATGCGCCAGCCTGGCGACCCTCCAGCTTCCGAGTCGCTAGTAGCATCTAGACATGCGCCATTAGCAGCAGTCACGCTAGTGCTCAGCACTGCGCGCTTACTATCAGTGCTGTGGCGTGGTGGCGAGACATCGTTGATGTCAGGGCTGACAGAGGACGAGACAGGGTCCATCATGACGGGGCGGATACCGACAAGCGACTAGAAACAGGTTAGACATAGACTATTGTTGGGTTATTTATGACGTACCTTCATCTTCAACAGGCTGCGGGATTGCTTGAGGTCGACGGGTTTTGCCTTGACAGGTGTGGTGGGGAGGTTTTTCTTTGCAGGCGAGGCAGATCTGGGCTCGCGCTCATGCTCGCGCCCACGCTTAACCTGATGCTGCTGGCGTTGGCGTTGCAGTTCCTTGATCTCGTTACGTAGAGTGGTGTTATTGTGACCAAGACACTCGTCAGGTACTGCCACAAAGCGTATAGTGCCGCGTGACGGTGGTACAGTGAGAGTATCACGTAGAACGCGCTGGAGGAGAATGGTGTTGCGGCGGTTGGTCGCCTCTAGCACCTGGCTGGGCTCGGCATATAGCGTGAGGATATAGGCAGGGTCCATAGAGCCTCCATACACCATGCAGGCACCATGACGGAGAGAAATGGCAATGCTTGCAACGGGGCGCTTGTAGCGCTTGGAGATTTGGATCGTGAGTTCTTCGAGAACAGGACATTCTTTCTCAATCTAGAACGATTTGACCAAGGTTAGAGAGCGTACAAGGTTAATAGAAATAAAAAAGCAACACATGGTGGCTTACATGTACATTTGTCAACAAATCAACCATTACCATGGAGGTCTGACGTATAAAGGCTTCATCTTCTGGAGGCTCATCTACGGCATCTATTCCATGAGGCGCATGCTTGACATCTAATTCTCCCAGCGTGTTTGACATGGGCAAGTTGGAAAGCTGCTTGCTTAGAGATAGCCCCATATGATCAAAGGATGCCGACAGGGAGCTGTTGCTGCTCTGGCCATAGATCATAGACCGAGGTTTAATGACGGACTGGCGGCTGACGCGACCTGTGTATTCATGGGTTTGGGGCACCAGGGGCATTCCATACGCGTTAGTAGACATCTTGATACTAGCTCGGGGCGAGATGACTGGAGGAACCTGATGCCCGTAGCCTGGGTTTAGAGGTAGTAGCTGCTCTTTTGTAGGATTACTGGAAACCCCATCTTCGTTGACGGAATGTAGAGGCATGCTGTTACTATGAGGGCGGAGCATAGGCGGATGGCCCGAGGCATGGCTCATGCGAGTGGTGAACGAAGGTTGGCTACCAACAGGAGGTAGATGCTCATAGGGGGCTCCTCGGCCAATAATGCCACCGCGGATGCGATCTTGGGGGTTTCGAGCGAGAACAAGAGCATCTTCTGGGTCGATCTCGCCTCTATATCCGTCTTTGTAGGCACATGGTCGGAGAGGGCACGGGACTAGATCATGAGGGACATCTGTCCGCGAGAGGCTAGGAAAAGGAGGAACAGAAGAAGGCGTCTCAGGAAGGGGGCTAGACAAGATGGGTGAAATTTTCTTCTTCTCAGTGATTGTGCTAGTATCAGTCTTGGAGTTGGAGACTGGGCTGTGCTCCGGGCTAGTATGCCATTCATCGAAGTTGAAGCTGGTCCGGGTTTGCAGCTCTTTTTCTACGGGGACAGTAGCACAAACAGCCGGGAGCTGCCTAGAAGAGGCACTGAGAGCTGGAGTAGCAGGCAGCCCATTATCTGTCAACGACAATGCCGACGAGTGCTCAGACATTGCGAATGGTAAGTCCTTCTGGTCAATCCTGCCCTAGGCGAAAAAAGCAAAGAGACCTAGAGTAGGCCAGGCTTCTCGATATATAATCACTACTGGTGGTGTGTTTCCAACTCACCAACATATGTCTACTGTTGATAGCAAACAGTAACAGATGAAAAGCCAACGGATGAAATTAGAATTGTAGCAATACAACCACGTAACTTGTGGACATGTATCAACGTGAGGACGACTAGGCAAAGCGGAGTAGAGAAAACTAGGTCACTGCGAGGCCTCTTCGGCTATCCGCAAAATCGTGGCGTTTTATGCAAACTTGGTAAACAATGATCAGAGTAAGAGGCACAATGGGAGTATTTCCCCAAGGATGAAGATATAAAATGCGCAGCAAAAAGTCGCTGGCTGATAAAGTTCCCAGTACTGTAAGTATAAGAAGAGGCATTGGTAAAGTATAGGGGATGGAGAGTAAGGCTGTGGGTGACGCGTCGTAGTTCATCGCAGATAGAGAACCGCGTACCTTCCGCAAAAAAACGCCTTGGTGCGGGGATTTCTGTCAAAGATTTCACTTCCTTCCCTGCGATACTGAGGAGGGAAGAGAATTAAGAAAGGGGTCTCTTTTCATGCCCATGAAACATCATGGGAAAGCTGTCATATATACAATTTATCACATGTGTGTGTACTATGTCCCACCGCGTAGTATAAGTAATGACCATCTCTGTGGCTTCGCCCAGGCGTCTCCCATTCGGCCCGGGGAATCTCCAACTATCCTAGGCACTAGCCCTCCGCTCATCTTTAGAATCTCATTCTATTCGGATAGTCTCACTTCTCCGGCATCGAGCTACGCCACCGCCCCGTTTTATCCGCTACGAAGCCGAGTAACACCACAGCCATGATCAGTACCTGCAGCGGCATCAGCGCCACAGCCAGGCCCGCAGTAGCTTTGGCATGCAAGCATATATCACCAAAGTGCGGCTCTGATAGCATGCTGACGTGATTCCATTTGCAGCTCCACGTCTCAATGGTATCCGCGGAAGCGCTATTACCCGTGTAGTGCACAATCACAGCGCTCATTGCACTAATGAAAGAGAGCACGGACACTGCGGCGCTAGCCCCAACAGTAGTACGAGAGTTCTATTAGAAGGGTTGCATTGTTAGCATATCCGTCGCTATCTGGAGAATAACCGCGGGGTAATTAGTCTACTCACTTTCTGGGCCTGGTCGAGGGCTATGGCCACGGCACTACACACTGTCACTACAGCACCAGCGACAATCATAGCAATGGTTGGGCCAATATTGATATTAGTGGGCCATAGGGGTAGTAAGAACTTGGCAGCCAGATGGGTTTCATTGTATACGTGTAGGTTCCTAGCTGAGAGGCCAATAATGGTAATCCCAGCAGCCAAAGAGAGCAGGTTTAGGCTTGGGCGGGCCCTAATGAATAGCATAGCGATCTTGGCTGATATAGGCTGAGGCGAGGGTACAGGAGGGGTAGGAGACGGTGTCAGAGTGCCACGAGAAGAGGACTCAAATTCGGATGGTGGAGGCATCTCTTTTGTGGACATGGTGAGAGAGGAGGGTGAAGACCAGCAACAACCGAGACCAAGAAGAAAAGAGCAGATGAATAAGAAGAAAACAAGAAGAGAATAGAATAATATAAGAAAAGAACACTACAAGAAAAGAAGTAAGGAAGAAGATGAAATTAAAAGGTCTCTGGCTTCAAGAATTTCTCTTACATCTTCAAACACAACTGGATGTCCTGTCCTTCATATACCCATCCCCCCCTCGTCACCCACTAGTTCTTACTCACACCCTGTGCTATTTTTATCTTGTCAGCTTTTCTCTTCCCGTGCGCCAAAGCTTGTGCAACAAGCAGTCTAGCCTAACCTCCGCTCTTAGACGCGGCCGTCCGGTCGACCCTATCTGCAACAGCAACACAAAGCAGCTATTCACTCATGCAAGTTCCAGCCTACCAGACACAGCAAGTTACGCAAAGGTAGACCATAACACTCCCTGATTGGTTGCATGTCAGTTATATCCCCTGCAAGACATGCGGGACCCTGTACAAGTTCTTATCCTCAAGCGCCAAGGACAGCCAATCACCAAGCAGGGCCATAGTCTAGAAAGTCTTTGTCATCCGTCTAGAAGACGAAAGAGTCCAGGCCAAGGGAGTTCAGCGAACAAACTGCTATAGGATTTGTTTTCTATTAATAGATCCGCAAAGAGAAAATCGTGAAGCGCGGAAGCAAAGCCGTCAGGTGAAAATCAGGCGGTTAAAAGTTGGACAAGCAGGCAAGCATTCTACCATGTAGAAGCTTTTTTGGAGATGACGGGGTCCAAAAGAAATGAAATCAATAACCCTAGTAAGCACACATAAAGCCCTAGCGTCATCCAACAGGTCGCCTTGGCTTCTGGGCCAAGCTCTTTTCTAACTCCTCCATTTCCCGTTGGATCTCATCTTCACGCGCGTTGACCCTACTATATTCGAAATCCAAGACAATCGCGCCGCCATCATCGCGGATGAGAAAGTTCTCGCAGTGTACATCACAATGGGCAATACCTAGGAGATGCAAGCGCTCTAGTGCTCTACGGCACGCACCCGTATCGCCCTCAAGCTCCAGGGCTTTTCCCACGGCACTATCAGCAAAGGGACTGTGCCTGCAGCCTCCAACGGTAGCCCCAGAGACAGCAGGCCTGCGCGCATGGCGCCCATCAACCTTTTCTAGCACAAAACCAACGGCCCGGCCCTCGGGATCGATCACATGGCCGAGAAACTTGGGCGCGATGGCGGCGGCAAGCCCGAGGTGGGCGTCAATAGTGGGTGAGCCGCGTGGACCAATAGGGGCCGGTGGGCGGAACTGCTCGATGCGGTGGTACACGGCGGCTTCGTGGGCTAGGAGCAACATCTGTCCTTCAGTGGCAGCGACCTTGACAACGGCGGAATTCGGTGGAGGCTTGGCGGGGCGCAGAGGATAATTGGCCTGTGCTACGGATGGAGCATGGTTCTGCGGCGGCCAGATGCACTCAACAATGCCGGGACGTAGCTCCTTTATAGGTTGCAGCGCCGACATCAACACTTTGTTGGGGTGCCATAGGGGCGCGAACGGCGGTTTTATGCACAAAGAAGAGTCGGCAACAGCTGGTGGCGGTGAAAGGCGCGGTAGGACGAGGGGCGTGGGTGAAATAGGCGGTGAAGATGGTAGCGGAACGTGTTGGGGAGAGAGCGGCAACGAGGGTACAGAGGACACAGAGGATAATGATGCGCGGGGTGGCGAGAGGCAGGGTGGGTCCATGGTTGTGGCACATGGACAAGTTGAGAGCTGGCGTGGAGAAGAAGATGGCGAAGGCATCGTGTAGATGTGAAGATGTGAAGATGAGAGATTGTGGTAGTGCATGTGAAGAGAGAAAGAAGAAGCGGGGATGTTGAAGAGAAAAGAAGAACAAGGGAAGACTGGGTCAAGAGACCAAAAGCCAACAAAAATATTTTTATCGTAAAGGGCAAGAGCAAACGACGCCGACAAGACACCTTCCTTTTCAGGTTCTAGGCGAGCGTTGGAGTTGAGGACAAAACGATCCTTCCTTATTGAGGCGATGACGAAATTGAGGTTGTTCGGCCGACAACCAGATGAAAGAGACAGGCAGAGAGATCCATAAATAGACGATAAGGCAGAAGAGGAACACGAACAAGAATAAGAAGGCTGCAGCTTGTGTTTAGGGAACAGCAGTAATTAAGATCGACTCTTCTTTTGGGGTCTTAATACCATCTGTAGCTCTAATTGTAGTTTTGGCTACTTGTCTGTGTTTCTGCTGCCGGCGTTATACATATATTTGAAGATCTTCCCCGGTAAACAGCTCACACTTCGAGTATAGTGACTGGAGATGTGGGACGCAGATGTCTACTGGAGACGGCTATTCCAATGATCAAACTGGTCACAGAGCAACCGTGACTCGATTTGTGACTCACTTACAAGCAGCTGTAAGCTGTTGACTGTTCCCGGACAAATGTCCAGATCCTATCAACTAGGCTTAGCAGGGGCATGTTTAATGAATAAATGACTATATTAGATATCGCTAAAACAAAGAGTCATTGGATTGATTTGTTCCTGTCATTGTTTGTGCGGTTGAGCAGTAAACATTGCCTATATTCGGATCCGGTAAGTGTTGAGAACCCTTGGGGACAAACCCTGATAGCTTTTGTGGCACCTAGTAGTGTCTGTGGCGCTGAGCTATGGCGTGGAGGACCCCACAGTAGACGTCAACAAGGCGACCGATTTTTAGCGCTTGCAAACAGCACCTAAATGCTAAATAGGATCAAGCCCCCTGAAAGCCCCTGAAGAAAACAAACAAGATGTTGGTACCCGAGCACTGTAGCTACTCTATTCCCACTATATCCCAATCCCAGGCTTGCTATGACCAAGCTTTCGTTGAGGACATGCTGTGAAGAGCTGCTCCCCCTAAATCCTCTACACACCCCAGGCCGTTTGTTTTTCGCCTAGCAACTTCGCTCTTGTCCTTCCGCCTTCCTTGTTATCTTTCTCTGTCTTCATTTTTATGCCTGCCTCGGCCAGCCCTCTAGGCCTATCTCTTTCTCTTACTGTCTCACGTCCTCTCTGGCCTGTCCCTATTATCCCATCCTTACTCTCTTTTACTTCATAGATTTTCTCTAGCGTTGTCTCTTGACGTCACTAAATTCCGTTGCAGCACAGCTTCTAAACCCCTCCTCCCCCGCTAAGTCCGACTGAAATCCCGCACCCAATAGGTCGTCGCCCTCCAGCTCGGCCATCCCACAATCGCACTGTCCTACCACTATGACATCGCTACCACCATCGACTCCATACTCGCCCACCGAGTTAGCTCAGCTTTATCCGTCGTCTCTCGCACTACAGCAAGTCCACATCTTCCTTCGCCATGGTGAACGCACGCCCGTGAAGCCGCGCCTCGCTCATCTCAACCATCCCTCACTATGGCCCTACTGCCGATATGCACGCACTATCCGTGCCGCAATCAGCCTTCCATCACCCACATCTGCTCCGGGATCCGAGCCACTTACAACGGACTTCCAATGGCAGCGCACATTTCACACGCTCTCTACTCTCGACGATTCGTTCCAGCCGTATCCGACAGTCGCTGGAGCTCCACGTGAGGATCTCTGCGCTCCTGGGACGCTAACCGATGCGGGCCGCGCCAGCACCCATGCTCTCGGCACACACTTACGCCAATTGTATGTGACTAGCCTTGGCTTTCTGTCTCCACGGCTTAATCACGCGGGCGACTTGGCACTGCGCAGCACCAATGTTCCACGCGCTCTCGAGTCTCTCCAGCATGCTGTCGCAGGGCTTTACCCACCCTCCCAGCGCGCTCCAGACCTGCCACCCTTCTCGGTTGCGCAGGCTGCACCAGGCGCCGAGACACTAGTACCTAATAGTGCCAGTTGTGCTAGGCTACGTCAACTATTCGCAGCCTTCAGCGCACGCACCGCACAGCGGTGGGACACATCGGCCTCCGCTGAAAAAGTGCATATGCAACTAGAACGACACCTAGTGGGATCAGCGGATACACGCGACTCTACGCGCATCGGCATAGCGTCTCGTCCTTCGGCCCTCGGTGTTTTGGACACCATCAATGCAAGTCGTGCCGAGGGCACAGGGGCTGCCACGCGCCTGCCGCGAGAGTTCTATCACCCGGACGTGCTGACTGGTCTCGAGGCTGCGGGTGTCGAAGAATGGTTCTCATTGTATTCCGAGAGCGCTGAGGCACGGCGGCTTGCATCAGGCCCGCTGCTGGGTGACGTGGTAGAAGCACTAGTGCGCTCAGCAGAGGGCGAGCCAGCGGCTGCAGACATGGGCGGCGCAGACCTACACAACAACAGTCAGCACGTTCTCGGGCCCCAAATCACTCTTAATGGGTGTCACGATACCACGCTTGGCGCACTTCTCAGTTCTCTGGGAGCATTTGATGGGCGCTGGCCTCCGTTCACAAGCCACATTGCCATCGAGCTATTCCGCGCAGCCGATCAACCCGCACCAAAGCCGTGGACCCAGGGTAGCGGCTGGCTAGCGGCAGCAGGATTAGGCGGCAGTGCAGAACGGATCGGACGCTCACCGACATCGCAGTTAGTAGGTGCGCAGAAGAAAGTGCTAGACGGCTACTTTGTGCGCTTGAGGTATAATGATCGATCGGTCGTGGTTCCAGGATGCAAGGCTCCTAATAAGCATTTACCGGGTGACGAGTCGTTTTGCACGCTGGTGAGTCAACGAACTAGTTGGATTTGCATCATGTTAATATTTGTGATTTATCTTGCTAACAAAGCTCTTTGTGTGTTATATATAGGCCGCGTTCAAGGAAATTGTTGACAACATGACGCCACGCCATTGGAAAACGGAATGTGAAAGCAATCTCGATCAACCACCCATTCCGAGTAAGCCTGAGCCAGCAGGTTACTAGACTAGCTTCTTTCTAGTCTCTGATTTCTTGACAGGATATCAATGCTGCATGTTACCCATCTATCTATATACTAGCACCTCTGCAGCCTCATTTACCTTGTCTTTGTCTTTCCTGCACTCTTTATTTTACTTCGGCGTTCTTTGATTCTCCATTTTCACATTGCACCTCTTGTTTGTAGTTAGTCCATCCATTCTCGATATCTCTTTCTATTATTATTTATGATCACAATCAGTATAGCACACATAATAAATATAATAATGACATGTATAGATGACCAAAGCGAAAGAAAAACTGAAGCTGCGCAATATAATTCGTGCAAGGGAGAAACGTAGATATATCAAAATAATAAATGGCAAATAATTCATGGCTTGGAGCCAGGTCAACGTCCATGACTAGTGATTAACCCCCAAATAGATTTCAAAAAAAAAAACAGGGAAATGTTACGTAAAATAAATAGCGATATGGCAAAAGACACAGAGAAAGGAAAAAGGATGAACAACAAGTTTGAAGTGAAAAAAAAATATGAAGCAGGAGAACAACAAAAAGGGAAGAAGGCCAGAAAGGTGCCGGGTGTGAAAAAAGAAAACCCCGACACCAGTCGATTATAAGGCTTAAAGGTATAGCAAGAGAATATAAAAAGGAGCTTATGTAAAGCCACATTCGAATTCTGGCACTAGAATCGCTTGCCAACCTGGGTATCCCAAGTCCCATCTAGTTGGCAACCTCTTCTTCAACCCATCCATTCAGGCCACCCTGAATAGCCAGGCCAAAGCCAGTGCCCATGCCTCCGTAGCTAGCCTGATACTGGTGGCCACGACGCTCACCGCCTTCGGGACCACCTGAAGAGCCACCAACAGATCCAGGCGAGGCAACGCCATTCTCAAAGCCAGGAGCTAGAACAGGCAGGCTAACAGCGCGGTTGTGTGAGCCACGCGAGTTAGGGGCCAGTAGACCACCAATAGTGGTAGCGCCACCAGAAGCAGCAGACGTACCAGGGGCCACATTTCCGCCGAAGCCGCCCTGCACGCCAGCCTCAAGAGTAGCCTCATTGGGAGAGGACTGGGCAGTTCCAAAAAGGGCGGCTTGCTGCGCAGCCAAAGCCTGATGCTGCTGAACCTGCTGTGACTGCGCTTGGTGAGAGACGTGGTGCAGGTACATGGTCAAGGGGTTGGCGTTCTGAGCAAACAGCGTAGCAGTAGGCTGGGGCGAGGAGCTAGTCGTAGGAGAGCCACCTCCGTTCTGCGAATCACTGCTGACAGGAGGAGGGGAAGCAACACTGTCTGTGTTAGGAGACTGGCTAGCGCCAGCCTGCAGTTGGCGGGGAGCATTACCGCAACGGTCCTTGCCGAAATTGACCTTGAACTTCTTGTACTCCTCCTTGCTGCGAATAGCCTCAATGGCTTTAATAGCATTGGCAATGTTGGTGAAGTTGACAAAAGCGCAACTCTTTTCACGCAGAGCATTGACGAGCTCAATCTCACCATACTCGGCGAAGTCAGTGCGCAAACGCTCCTCAGTCCAGGTCTCATCCAGATTACCAATGTACACGTTACGCGAAGCGCCTCCGCTTACAGCCAAGGCAATGGCCGGAGGCAGAGCTCCAGAGTGCTTTCCCCAGCCAATCTTGAGGCGGCGATTGTGGATCATTAACCCCTGTAGATTGCTCAAAGCATAGAACGATGCAGCAGCAGTAGGGTCAATGAAAGTGACAAAGCAAATGTGCTTGTCAGGAATATAACGCACATGATGCAAGAGACCACCGCGGATGACGTTGCAAATCTCCTCAAGAGTGGTCTCTGGGTGGATATTGCCGAGGTAGATAGTACGGTTGCCTAGATTGTTAATGCCACCGGCGGTAGTAGCAACCGCAGCAGCAGCAACAGACTGTTGAGCTAAGGCGCTTGAGATCATGTCACGGTCGGCGCCAGTCAACATATGGGCATGGCCAGGGGCAATTCCCAAGTATTGAGCAGCGTTTTGCTGCTGAGTCTTCGATACGTACGCACAACGGTCTTTGCCATAGTAGACACGGCGGGGAGCCTGCCACTTAGCTTCCTGGGGCAGCTGGGAAACGGCCTTTACGGCGTTGGCAATAGATAAGTAATGCACAAAGGCAATGTTCTTTTCCTTGACATACTTGACCATGTCAACGGGGCCAAACTTGCTCATGTCCTCGCGAATCTCTTCCTCAGTTACCTCCTCGGGAAGATTACCCAGGTAAACGTTACGCGAAGCGCCAGACTGCTGAACAGCTAGGGCTACGGAGGTGGGAACTTGCGAGGGCTTACCCCAACCAACTTTGATATCCTGACCCTGAATGCACAACTTTTTCAAGATAGCGTCAGAGTGGAAGTGGGTGGCAGAGCTAGCATCCAAAAAGGAGATGAAGGCGCAGTTCTTGTCAGGCAGAAGACGGACAGACTCGATCTGTCCACTCCGGACATGATTCAAAATCTCCTCCGCAGGGGTATCAGAGGGTATGTTTCCCAGGTAAACAGTGCGGCTATTTCCAGCCGCAGAAGTAGTTGAAATAGAAACGGGCGAGGTAGGCTGGGCGGACATTGGATTGTAAGAGCCCGAGGGCGACTGAGCGTTGAAGAACTGGGGGGCACCGTAGGATGAGGGTGATACCAGAGTCTGGAAAGCCTGAGGGGATAGCGTCTGAGGGACAGGGCTGGTCAGGCCGTTGACAGCCTGCTGTTGCTGCTGCTGCTGGAAGTTGAGGTTCTGAAACTGGGGACTAGCAAAGCTAGCAGGAGTTCCGGGCTGGAAGGGACTTCCAAGGAGCAGCTGCGAGGGCAGCAGGGGCGTGAACTGCATGTCGAAGGCAGTGCCAGGGGTAGTCAGGTCGTTGGGGTTGATAGCCTGAGCTGGCTGGGCCAACGACTGAGTGTTGATGGTAGGGACAGTGGTGCCCCGGCGTGGGAGACGCTCAGTAAAGCTGGGTACATTAGAGGCAAAGGCACCGTGGGAAAAGCCAGTCTCGGAGGTAGAAGGCTTGGAGGCATGGCCAAACCGAGGACCGCCATTCTGGCTTGCGAGATCTTGCATACTGTCGATCAAGAGGGAAGGGCGGAAAGATGAGCGAACGGTGCCAGAATTTATTGAATGAGAAATTTAAGCCAAAAAAAAAAATAACGTAGAAGGATGAGAGCCAAGAAAATAGGCAACCAGACAGAAACGAAGCTCCAGTCGCGAAGAAAAAAAAAAAGTATAGAAAAAATATAGAAAAAAGGGGTTTTTAACGGAAGTGGAAGAACAAGTTGGTCAGGCAGAACAAGAGACTGAAAGAACCAGCGAACCAAGTCAACAACGCACGAAGAGGGCGATATGAGAAGGCAAAATGGGTCGAGTAAGAAGCGAAAGTTGAAGCTTAGGAGTTTATGACAACAAGATGCTTGAAGTTTAATTCGCGGGTATAGACGAAGAGAAGAAATGCGAGACGAAATGCAATAGATTTGGAGGAAGCGGAGGGACGAACAGAATATCAAGACAGAAGTGAGAACGCGGCGATGAAGAGAAAGAAAGGAGACAAAAGATGTATGATGCCTTATAGTAAACAACTGTCAGACTTGGGAAGAAATAAAGAAATGAAGAAGGACGAGGAAGAAGAGAAGAAGACCAAGGCGATGAGGACTTGGTCCAAGTGAGAAGAGGAGAGAGACTTGGCCGTAAGAGAAGGAGAAAGAGAAAGAAAGGAAAATAAGAAAATATAGAAAAAAGAAGAAATAGTAGAAATGAACGGGAAGAAGGATAAAAGGGAAAACCCCAGACCTGGATGAAGATGCAGGAGACAAGAGAAGGAGATGCGGTGAGGTTTTAAAGAAGGAAAGGATAGATTGCAGAGAAAGAAGAAAAGGGCAAAAGTGGGGCAGGCGGCCAGGCAAGGGCCTCTAGAGACTTGGTGAAAAGGGTCGAGAAGAAGGAAGGTGCAAACAAGAGGAGTAGAAAAGGATAAAAAAAAAAAGAGGAAAAAATGACGAGAAGAGCATGAGCCTCCAAACAAGAGGAAAGAGGATACACGGCAACTGCAAGGAGAGGAAGAACAGAGTCTGGGATAAAGGGTGAGCCACCCCTCTCATCCTCTCTCCTAAAAGGATAAGGGCCAGCCAAGATTCAAGATGACACACACCCTTTTCAATAGGCAGGGCAAGGACATGAAGCTGCAAGGAGTTTATGTAAGGTAATGGTTCGCTATTGCTGTATGTGCTGCGAAGGGGCGGCGCGTTGCAAAGTAAGCCAATCTAGTAGCGAGCAATGCGGCGGGGGAAGGAGCATAGAGTTAAACTGAGCAGTAGCCCTTTCTGTGCTTTCAACAGACCGAAATATAATACTGCTTTATTTTATTTCTCGTTGTTGCATTGATTCTCTGTTGCCTGCATGTTCCATCCAGTCTTAGCCTCTTATTGCCTTCCCTATTAATTTCTTCATATTTTCTCGTTTTTAGTCCTCGCAGTTGCAGCAAAGAATAAGAGCTTGCATTCGACAAAAACAGGCAAAAAAAAAAAAGAGAGGACCAAAGTGCTGAAAGCCGGCGACCCTCCTGCTGTACGAGTATACGGGCAGGGGCGGAGGGGGCTAGAACATAAAAAGAGTGGGAAAGGAATGGAAGGAGAGGAAAGAAAGAAGGAGGGAGAAGAAGGAAGAAGAAAAAACATGATACAGGGGTTCATTTATTTATCCTTGCTTGCCCTTGAGCCCCAAAAAATGGAAGCAGAGCTGAAGCAAGGTAGGAAGGAGGGAGGCAAGCGACGAAATGAAGGAAAGCGAGTATGATGTGTGAGGTTTTTACTTGAATAATGGCAGAACCAAGTATAATCGAGGTTGAGGGGTTGTTAAGGTTTACAACAAACAGAAGATGGGGGCAAGAAAAAGCAGTAAACTAGCAAGCGGATAACCCGGCAACATGAGGGACAAAGCTCGCCCAGGAAGGAGCAAACGGTGTCTGGTAAGAACATGGGGGGATATTACCTGTTTTGTGAGAATGTGACTTTTCTTTCAGGTCACTATAGAAAGACAGAATGAAGCGGGAGCAAAAGCAGGCGAAGCATAGACAAAGGGAAAAAACAAATGAGAAGAAAAAAGCTTGACCTTTTCCCCTCCTTCTTCGCTTCCTCCCTTTTCAGGGGAAATACAGAAGACAAAGAGGAAGGAAGCTCTGTGGCTGTGGCTTGTTTCTTCTTTTTCCTTCTGTCTGTTCTTTTCCTTAGCTCTTGCCTTAAATTTCAATTTTAGTCTTCTCTTTCTTTGTCTAAATTTTTTTTAGTAGGCACGAGGAAGAACAAAGCATAAGGGTTGGCAAGAAGAAGCAGAAAGAAGAAGAGGCCCAGTGTCAATGCCAGTGCCAAAGTGGAAGGAACCTTATAAGGGCTCTAGTGCTTGTATACTAGCGAACGGGTTCTCCTCAAGGTGAAGATGCGGATACAGCATGACCTTGGCGGTGATCATAGGGGAAGAAAGACGCTTGCAGAGCTGGGCAGTGTTTTATCACGCAGGTGGGTGCACATTTCAGTAGCTTCTTGTAACTCGGATTAAGGAAATAAATTTCTTGTTTAAAATGTCTTGTGCTGATGTTGATCTCTCTGGCTTAGCCCTGGGCTAGCCTAGTAAGTTAGCTAGCCTTGGTTAGCCTGGGTTGTATGTAGACCATATCATTTCTAAGATTAGAAAAACCTTGGGCCGCCGCATCGCTCCGCTCTTGTTCCCTTGTTCCTGAAGGGGGTAAGAAAGGGGAGGTTTTCAGTTAGTATTGGTTAGTATTGCAGTCTATTAGTTGGCTTTTCCCTTCCATCTTTGAAGCCTATTTATTAATTTTGTCAACATATAAGGGGCAAGGGTATGGGAGGCCCTTCCTCCTAGGCTGCTGCCACCACAGATGTAGCAGCTAGCTACGCAGGCTTGTTTACTCTCTAGAAGCCGCTGACTCGTGTTTTGTCCTTATTTTGAGTCTGGCGAACCTAAAAAAGACAGAAGCGGGAGCACAGCGGCCAGGAAACACAGCATATCCATCTATCTCTTCTCCCCTCGCTAGAAAACCCTTTTGACCCCTTTGCTTGTCCTCGCTTTTTACTGCGTCTTTCTCTTAAGGAGATACATAGCACACAACAGGAGACACTAAGTAAAAGGCTGTGGATGGGGTGCATCTGGGAGGGGGGACAAGAGAGTCAATGCAGGAACAAGGACGGGTAGGTGCACACAAGGGGTAGGACATCAAGGGACCGGCGTTGTCGCCTGTCTACAACTGTTCACAACTGACTGGCAACTCTCTTACGGCCAGGCCAATCAATGATTGCTCACCTTGCAACATCGCAATAACGGGGTTTTCGTGTCTAGACAAGTCAGAGCAAAGCAAGGTGTATTTAACCCTAAAGGAGAGCTATACTGGCTGGCCTTCCGCTTACAAATTAGGATACTTATTGGCACTTGATGTCCGCTCTTCCCCACCTGCTACCATTGGTGATGTAAGATCCGGCGGCTATGCAAGGTCAGATTCTCTGCCTTTAAAAGGGACGACAAGCCTGTACATTGACGCCTAAATACTTAATCCCTATTAAAACTTTTTCCCCCAGTAGCTTCCTTTGTCGTTCTTCTGATTCACATAATTGTCTTTATTATTCAGTTTTCAACATGTCGCATCTCAAGTACTACGCCTACGAGGGTGTTGGAGTCAACAACAAAAAGAAGTTTTGGTATAACCAAGCCGTCCGTGTCGGTGACCGGATTGAGTGTGCGGGTCAAGGTAAGCAGCAAGAGCAGACAGGTTGTTCAGGATGAATAGGCCGATTTGGGATGAATAAGACCTGGAAAACACGGCATGGTTCTAGAATTCGCCGTGTGCATCTCATAACGCTGACTCTCCTCCTCCAGGCGGCTGGGACCCGGTGACTGGGGTCTACAAAACTGAAACCAATGCACAAATTGACCAGGCCTTCGCCAACGTTGAACGCTGCCTGCGTGATGCTGGAGGCACTGGTTGGCAGCAAGTCTACCGTGTCAACTCATACCATTTGCCACTGAACAATGAGGCATTAGATGCCATGGTGCGCAATTTCAAAAAGTACATGCCCGACCACCAACCCATCTGGACTTGTGTCGGCGTCACACGCTTGGGTGAAGATGATATGCGTGTTGAGATTGAAGTTGTAGCACACGATCCAGAGGGGGCGGCAGCTGCCTGAAAAGAATTAGGCTGGAAATAAAGGGATTAGTTAGGCTGGTAAAGTGGTAGTCTTCCAATTGGAGCAAAAGAAAAAAAAAACTCTATTACATCTATCATCCTGTAGCTTCTCACCCTTTTCCATGTGTTTTTTCCCCATCGAATCTTGCGTCTAAGGCTTGCACCGACCCATGAATCTGGGGTACAAGCAAGTTGTCCGAACCGTATGCTGGTTGCCCATCCATGCTAGGAAACGCTCAAGACCAAGGCCGTAGCCACCATGAGACGAGGTGCCGTACCTACAAAACCGGAGCTTTGGTTAGCTAGTGTTTCGCTAGGGTAGAATGGTAAGAGAAAAAAAACTTACTTGCGCTGGTCCGTGTACCAGTAGTAGTCCTTCGCCGGAATGCCCTGTTTCTCATAGGCGGCCAACAATTCGTCGTAGTCTTCCATTCTCATGGAACCACCAACAATCTCGCCAACACCGGGCATCAGCACGTCAACGCTCTCAGTGACACGCAGATCCTGGGGGTCCTTCTTCATGTAGAAGGCCTTGATTTCGACGGGGAAGTGCGTCAAAAAGATGGGTCGGTTGATGATATCCGTCATACGGCGTTCGGCAGCCTCGGCAATGTCGTCGCCGAAGACATGTGGCTTGCCTTCCTCGTTCAGAATTGGCGGGTCCTGAGCGTTGAGCCAATCGATGGCATCCGTGTATTTCATGCGAAGGAAGGGCATGGAGGGTTTGACAAAGTCTGGGTTGAGTTCTTGGAGTGCAGCCTTAGCCACAGGATCGGCTAGCACGGTGTCAATGATACGACTAATGATATCTTCGATATGGTTCAGCAGGTCCTCAAAAGTGATGAAATCCAGCTCGGCTTCGACATGCGTGTACTCGCTGAGATGGCGGCGCGTCAGCGACTTTTCGGCACGGAAAGACTTTTCAATGCAGTAGACAGAACCCAGGCTGGGAAGGACGGTCTCAAGGTATAGCTGCGACGACTGGGTCAGGTAGGCCTGTTCTTCGTAGTACGGCAGGCTGAAAAGTGTGGCACCACCCTCGCACTGGGTCTGGACTAGGGCTGGAGGCGAAACCTTGGTGATTTCCAGGTCCCGGTAGGCCTTGACAAAGGCCCACTCCACAGCAGCACGCAGCTTCATGATGGAGGCGGCGTTGTCGCCACGCAGCACTAGATGGCGGTTGTCCAGCATGGCAGCGTCCCATTGGTTCTGGGCGGCTGAGACCTTGTTGGTAATAGCGTCATCATCAGAGGGAGAAGCGCCAATAACCTCGTAGTAATCGACGTGCAGCTCGCGGCCGTCGGGGGCAGTTTGGCCTTCAGGAACCTTTTTCAGCTCTCCGTAAAGGGCTAGAGATGTACCAATAGCAAATGTCAGGGCATCATAGGTCTGTGTTAGCTGGCCAGCCGTCAAAATGCACTGTAGGTGGCCGTAACCATCGATGAGGGTAATAAAAGTGGCGTTCTTCTGGGGACGCAGACGGTGGATGCGACCATATACCTTGACACGGGTGCCCTTCTTGTCGGCATCGCCAAGGGTAACGTCTTTCCGGTTGATCTTGATGCACTGGGCCTTGGGGAGGGTCTCGTCCTCCTTGAGTACAATCTTCTTAGCAGCATCAAGATTCTGCTCGCGGGCTTTGCGGCGCTCCTCCTCCTCAGCCGCGACTTTGGCAACACGAGCCAGCTTTTTCTTGTGCTGATCAACGGCAGCCACGGCCTTTTTGATGGCGCTCTTGGCCGGCTCCTTCCAGGCTAGACGGGCAGACTCATCTTGGCCAGCCTCCAGAGCGCCGGTCTGAGATGCACGGATCAAGTATTTGCTCGAGGCCTGCTCGATGTTCTGAATGTAGGCAAAGGCCAGAGACTTATAGGGCTTGGCTTCGGAGCCGTCAGCGGCCGGGACATTGTCAACACCGACATCGGTGTCAACGTAAGTCACAGCGTCCTTGGTGCGATCGGCTAGATCGGCCATTGCACAAGATGTATGTTTGTAGAAAAGGGGAAATAGATTCGAGAGAGGGGGGTGACGCGAAGTCAAATATCTGAAAGTAGATCGGGTGGTGGCGATCAAATGGCGAAGATAAATAGGGCCCGATAGGAGGTTCGACTGGCTGAGACCAGCGGTTAGTCGAGATTAGGTTGGAAAGGATACGGTAGATGGTCAGATAAAGAGGCTGGCCAGATGAAGAATCTGAGATTGGCCAAATATAGTCCGAGATAAATTGAAAGAGGAGAGCTTCTTCAGCGAGGAAGTCAGTACAAAGAAGTGGGGTCTTGCACTAGGACAAAGATAACCCGGGGTTAATGGGGGTGAGTCACAAAAAAGCTAAGGAGCTGTAAAAAAGGGTTAACTGATAAGACAAAAAGATAAAAAAAAGACTTGAGAAAATAAAGGCAATTGGAAGGAAGAGTATGCATTATTTTGGTACATCCATAGTCTTCATTTCCATACTCTATGATAGATACTGATAAGGGAAGGTGCGAAAACTTGCTATGACCCCTCCATGACGTTTGGTGGGTTGGGAAACCAAACCCTAACAAGAATTACATGTTAACCCTGAATATAATGATGCCATTTCCGCTGCATGTCATCGTGGACTCGGTGTGTTGTTTTTCCAATCACCTTCTGGGACAGTGGGAAAACCCGTCATGCCATCAAACGTATCCCACTTGCGAACGAATGGTCCCCTTAAATCAGGGCCCTTAAGATGCTTGCAGTCGGCCTTGCGGCTATGCTCATTCCATCCTTCGATTTGGCAGGTCTGGTGATAGATAGTATGGCATTAGTAACTAGCTTGACATCATTAGAAGGATTAGTGTTTTACCTTGTTGTAATACTAGAAAGAAAAACACATGGAGCATCGGTCAAGCGTCGCTGCTTTCTTTTTGCACCCGTGACACTTTCTGACACCATCAAGTACAAGTGAAAACTCCTGCACTTTGTTACTGAGACTGTTGATTTTTTCCACCGATAGAGAAAACATCTGGAATTGTAGTCAGTTACCAAATGTACCGCACAATCACAGCGTTGTTGGAGTGGCCTTGCCTTGAACATTTGCGGATTCTCTAGGTGAATGCCAGTCCTACCATCCATGAATACATGATGCTTTGGGTACAAAAAAGCAATTGTGCTTTCTATCTTTGTATGGAGATTCTCAACCTCGAGGCCACGGGTAGGAGTGTGCAAGAAGAGTGGGATGATAGAACCGTCAGGATCTTGAAGTTGAAAATCAAGACGAAAAATAGTGTCAAAGTCTGTAAGGTTTCCTAAGAAGCACTAGTGGCGTAGCGGACGAAACTTATTGTTCTTGGTGCCCCCATAGAAGTCTGGCTCAGGGAGGTGCTCACGTGGAAGATCTAAAAAGGCGGAAAAGCAGCTCTGAATAGCCACCGTGTTTACTCTTTTCTAGAGCTATTTTCGAAGGCATCTGGACCAAGCCTGGTAGGAATATCTGTAAAGCTCGTCATCCACTGTCGTGACATGCCGCATGGTTCGAAAACATATGGGTTTAACAGCACAGCTTGAGCTTCAAGAAACTTCGGGCTGTCTTGACCTGCTATTCTTTCCCAAATAGTGGTAGCCCTTCTACGAAAGACATGTCCGCGAGCGAAGTCACTGCTGGCAATGACGGTATCGGCATCTTTGGAATAGAGCTGGGGAAGACTCAAAATTTCCGGATTTTGCTTCTTGACGAGCCGAATGAGGCGTTCCAGCCGACGGAGAACAGAAACAGGCGTTTCTAGAGATTTTTCTAAGGAATTTCCCATTACAATGCCATACAAGCATATGATTTGCCTTGGTCTTTTTACCATTATCACGGCTCTGTTCCGGCAGTAGAGGACAGAAACGACATGAGCATATGAAGTTAAAACTTTTAATCAAATGCCTGTCTTACTTGACGAAGTGAGAAAGTAGGAGTATAATTGATTGCAATTTCTTTGCTATTGTCAATATCTTTCAATGCATAGGGGTCATTGAGCTGTGTATTTTTGTTGCAGGAGAGCATCGTATTATGGCCACAGGAATGGTTGATGCGGCATGCGTCTAGGCAGGTGATGCTGGCCTCACTAGACCCGTCGCAAGGCAAGAAATTAAGGCGAATTATGCTCACATATTGCTCAATGTCATTGTCGTATACGTAGGGATTTTGTAGAGCTAAAAAACCCGCCCCTACGACGGTCTTCGCTAGGAGTCTTGACTAATCGTCGAACTGATGATAATAGAGGCTGGTCTAAGGCCTACGGATTTTGAGAATGGGCTTTTCAGAGAGCAGCCCTGTCCCCTTTGTGATTTCTTTTCATGGTCAAGAGGCCTTTACCTTTGCCTGGGATATGTTGTATGTTATACATCAACGTGGGCGGATGGGATGTGGACAGGTCGTTCCCCATATTGAATTCCTTGGCTGTGTGTAACTTTGGTCATGAGTTTGTGTATGGGTAGAATGCAGCAGGAGGAAAAAAGCATAATGACCTTAGAAAGTAAATTTTTATTCCATGTGGCTACTTCGGGTAGCTGGTAGGCTAGGTAACCATCAGAGATGCTATGTTAATTAGTAAACTAGTTAGATCTATAAATTAATATGTGGCTTCATATAATACCTACTGCAATTAATTTAAATATCTGTAAAATAATAAACAAGCAAAGGGGTCGGGACCAATTGGACTGTAGAAGGGTGCATCATATATGTCAAACAGCTTCATATAAAAAAGGCAGGGGAAGTAATAAATTGGTTGGATTGTGGTCAGATTGTGCTACTAGGCCGTCATGTTGAGCCCACAAATACCCATGTTGTGCAACCCAGATACCGCCCCTAGATACACTACCCGAGCTTACTATATAACAACCCCGCCCTAAATACGCCAGCCAAGGCACACTAGTCACGTCTAGTTCTAGGATTATATGTATATGAGTTGCTGCTGGTATGAGAGACTCCAAAACTTGGTGCCGATGATTCTCCATGTTTTCGGGCTTTATACCTTGCTTACAAAAATGGTTTTGTGTGAGTCGCGCCTTGCCATAGTCTAGAAATCTAGAGCCAATAGGGCGATGACGGAACCATACACGGCACACAGCATATATGGCAGCATGAATAAAGGTACATGCTTACACGGGACGGATAGTTTGATTGGTATGATTCGGATTCATGTAGGTGGACCGTTGTCTGGCCTCATAATGCTTGCAACGGCATGGTGTACAACATGACAAGTAGTAAGACTAGCTGGTATGTAAGATAGTTGTATCCATGAGAAGTTTGAAATTTTAACTATATAAAGACTAATCCAGGCCATTCCCCCCCTCGCTAATTGTTCCTCATTAGCATGCTGAGTCTCTCTCAATCCTTCTGACTGTTCAAGTCTCCATTTCTTCATATGCGTGTGGATGTAAAGCGCCGGTTTTCGTAGCCGCAAACCAATTTCTATTTTCCCCTCACCTCTCAAGGCCCGAACCTTGAAACTGTTGGTTTATCTCATCTGGAGTCCAAAACAGAATGTCACCATTTGTAGTGTCTAAGCCCACCAACGGGAACCCAGATTCCGGACAAGCCAAAGCTAGAGCTATCACGGCCAAGGCCAACAACAACCTACCAAGCACGCTGTACCGGCCATTGGCTAGTTTAACTATTGGCTCACGCCTTGCTCCACCGCCCCAAGATCCCGTAACACTTGCCGATGTTCGTCGTTTATGGCCCACCTCGCCCATCCCTGTCTTTATTTACGGATCGTTGCGGGACCCCGACGTCTTACAGATGGCCTCCGGAATATCACAGCCACCAGAGTTGAGGCCTGCACTAATCAGAGGTTTCGAATCAATGATGTGGACCGTGTTTCCATCGGCCATTGCCTGTGAACAGAAAAGCGCACACGCCGGGGAAAAATCGAGCGACTCAGTCATTTATGGTTCTTGCTTTGATGCTTCTTGCCACTCTTTCATCGCCAAGTTATCCGCCTACGAGGGCCCGATGTATTCCCTGTCACTATGCACTATTGAGCTACTCCAGGGGACAGACTCTACCGACGTGCTTTCCCAGTCAACAGCCAAAGGCCGTTCGGACAGAGACCAGAAACAGTCACCCCATAAATCGCTTGTTCGCGGACTCATTTTCGTGGCTGCACACAACACACCCGTAAACAAGGGTACGTTTGACCTGACCCGCTGGCAGCAAATCAGCAAGCAGGCAACCATCATGCGGCTTGTGAATGAACTCGCAGCAAGCCCTCCAGCCCATCTCACCATCCCTACGGCAAGTGGCAACCTCAACAATAGCCCATCGCAGCGCTTTCCCATCCAAATCGCACAAATTTAACCCGTTTAGTGCATACTAGTCTCGCAAACACCGTTCTGAAGACGTCAGCAAAGGCACTACACGGCTGAGACCGAGTTAAACGATTGAGAAAAGGCTGATAAGATCACTATGAAATGCCAGAGGCAAGAATGGTGTAGGGATGCATCTATGCATCTCTGCCCAAGACTCTATGGGTCTTGAGCACAATAAGCTGCCGAGGCTTTGTGTACTTAATGGAGAGATCGAGAATGATAGCCCATATACACGCACATACGCATTTGTTAATATTGGGATTATTGGGATGGTGCAATGGCGATACAAAGCTGTGCTGGCGAATGATCCAAAGTTCACTCCTAGACGTCAACTGAACCTAGCGGCAGATTGTGGTTCCAATCCAAGGCATCAGAGGAATAAATTAGATTAGACGGGATGTTGACAGTAGTTTGTCTAGATTTTTACTTTCGTGGGAATAAAGCTTTAGGACCACAGACAGACACAGCTATAGTAAAGACTAAAACCCAGCTGAGCCAGTCAAGGCAAGTGCTTCTGGTCAAGCTCATACTTAATGCCGATTTTAAGACCGAGTTTAGTCATGGATCACATGTTACGGAATTCAAGGAGAGCAACAAGATAAGAAAGCCAAGCAAGAAAAAAAAAAGAAGCTTAAAATGAAAGAAATGAAAGTGGGGTATCGAAGCCATGGGAGTTGTCGTTGGAGGAGGGGTCATTGTCGTCATCGAAGTCCGGGGCTGGTTGCAGTGGCAGTTAATAAAGGTAGGGGAAGAGAGAAGATGCGTGGATGGGCATGACTGCAAGCTAACAAACAAGGGAGGAGAGAAAAGGATATGGGGGAGAACCAGAGCCAGCAACGAAATCGGAGTGAGAAGAAAAGCGTAGAAACAAAAGCAAACACAACACAAGCATAAAAGTCGAGAAAGAAAGCATCAAGCATCAAACAAAAAGACAAGACAAAAGACGCGGGCAGAAAAAAAAGAGAAAAAGTAGAAGAAGTAGAAGAAGCAAAGCAGCGCAGAGCCAGGCGCAATAAGAAAAGCAGAAGATAGGCTTTTTGGTTGGGCGATGAGTTAAAGGGGACAACAATATAGCAAGAACTTGAGGGAGACAAAAGATGTACAAGTGAATAGAAATTCCCGAGTTTCCCGTTGGCATGAGGAAAAAAGGGAAAATCATCTCATCCATCCGTCCACCTCTCGTTCGCAGTGGTCTGGGTGTTGATGCCATTGTCTTTGTCGTTGTCGCCAGCAGCAGCAGCAGCAGTGAAAGTCTACAGGATCGCGCACTTGTGCTGCCTCTTCTTAGGGGTCGGAGGCTCGAGGGCGGCAACGATAGCCTGTGAATAGAGAGGAAAGAGGATCAGAGATGAACAGGAAAAGAGAAAAGGCAGCAAAACCACGAAGGAAGGGGGAATAGAAACTCACCTCGTCAAACACGTCCTTCAATTTATACTGAGTCAAAGCACTGCACTCGACGTACTTTACAGCACCCAGATTTTTAGCCATTATCTCGGCGTCTTCACGCTTGACGGGCTCGCGATCTTGCTTAGCTAGCTTAGAACGAACACTGCTATCATTTCTCAAGTCGACCTGGGTGCCAACAACCAGGCAGGGCACGCCAGGGCAGTGGTGATGAACTTCGGGAAACCATTTTTCGCGAACGTTTTCAAAGGAGGCAGGTGATGTGACGCTGAAGCAAACGAGGAAGACGTCACTTTGGGGGTAAGAAAGGGGGCGGAGACGGTCGTAATCTTCCTGTCCGGCGGTATCAAATAGGCCGAGCGTGTAGGGCTCGTCGCCGATCCTTTAGGGAGGGGAGTCAGCCAGAGGTTTGAGGCTGGGAATGGATGAAAATGCAAGCAGAAGTAGATTGAAAAAACGGCGATACTCACATGACAGTCACTGCATAATTATCAAATACAGTGGGGACATATTCGGAGGGGAACTTGTTGGTGGTGTAGCTGATGAGTAGACACGTCTTGCCAACAGCACCATCGCCAACGACAACACACCTAGAGGCGGGGAATATTAGTAAGAGCTGGAAGAGCAAAGGGGAAGGGGGTTGGGGTTGAAACTGGTGATAGAATTTGAAAAATATGCGTCACAGCTACGGTGTGTAGTGAAGTGAAGTGAAGTGATGGTGATTACGGCTGCTACTCCTATCCTGCTGCTGCCTCCTATCTCATCTCCTATACTAATTGATGGTGCTGACATCCCCTGTCGATCCCTTGTTGTGGAGAGATAAGATCAAGCTGAAGCCTTGAGCGTTTCGTATAGACGGCTGAGAGAGACTTGGGGGCAAAAGACAGTCGCGGATAGTCAAAAAGGGGGATAAATAGGGAGATGTTGTGATAATGCGGCGGGTAGGTTGAGGGGACCGTGGTAGTAGTTGGCAAGACATATAACGAACGAGAGATAGTCGGGGTGGAAGGGTGGAGGAGACATGGCGCAATGTAGGATGATAGACGACGACAATGGATAAGGGGGTCTATCTCAGAAGAGACGTCGAGTAGTGACGACAGATTACCATGCGGAGTCAAGAGAGATCGAGGGATTGACAAGACATTGTGGACAGCAGCGAGAGATGGAGATGGTGGCACGGAACGGAACGGAGAAGGGGGGGGGGGCGGAGCCGAGAACGGAACGGGGGAAGGACGATAGAAAGATTTAGACGTACTTGATAGTGGGAACAACCATTGTGGACGAAAGTCGAGTCGAGCTTTTTTTTTTCAAGATTTGAAAGTGTGCACTGTCCGCAGCAAAGAAAAGAAGGCCGAATAAAAAAGAATAAAATAAGGGGAACGAGACGACTTTCAAAGGGTCACGAGCCTTAGGGCGTTGCCGTTGCTATACAAGAAATAGGATGGGCGGCTCGAGGACACGATGAGAAACGGACAGAGAAATAAGGAGAACAGAAGATTTTCTTAGGAAGAAAAGAGCCCGTTTGGATACCGAGAAGATTTTTGGTGATATTGTTCGATTTGGTGGATGAAGCAAAATAATAAAATAAAAAGCCAAAATTAAAAGAAGGCAAAAAAGAGAAAAAGAAAGAGAGGAAAAGTGAACAGAGAAGAGAGAAGAAGAGAGGGAGAACGAAAGCTAAGCTGCCAACAGAAAAGTGGAGCCCCAAACAAGAGGGACAGAGAGCAGCGAAGAATAAGTGGAGAACAACTCGAGAGCT
The DNA here is from genome assembly GCA_038382965.1 of Ceratocystis huliohia. Classification (NCBI taxonomy): domain Eukaryota; kingdom Fungi; phylum Ascomycota; class Sordariomycetes; order Microascales; family Ceratocystidaceae; genus Ceratocystis; species Ceratocystis huliohia. Next base: position 104,779 of record JAXCEX010000021.1, on the reverse strand, counting down.
CTGAACAAAAGAAAAAAGAGTGGGGTTCGGCAACCAGAGTGGGATCCCTAATACTTTGCTAGCTAAGCTTGCCCTTCTTCTTCCCTTTTTCCTTCTTGTTCAACCTCCTGCTTTACTGCTGTCAGGCTCAGTCAGCCAAGGAAAAAGGAAGGAAGCTTGCAGAACATCCAGAAAATAGGGCTATAGCTCCCAAGAGCTGATTGGTTGAATAGGGAAAGAGACAGGAGACAAGACAGCTGGCAGATATGCAGCCATGCAGGGTTACCAACCCTTGTACGATGAGAAGCCACGGGCTGGTGGCGTCACGTGACACAACAAACACCCTAAACTGGTCTTTTTCTCGGCTTCGTGCTATCCGGGCTTGGAGAGCCGGAATTTTCAAGGAAAAGACGAGACACGAGAAAGACTAGGAACCGAGGGAATCTAGGAGTTCAAGAAGGTGGGAGGGGATCAGCAAGATACCGAGAGAGAGCAGACTAATCGAGGCGGCCGGAGATATACAGCAGCCGAAACACGACCACCAAGACCACTATTGAAAAGCGAGAGAAGAGCAGGAAAAAGGGGAAAGTCTAGACAAGATGCAATGGCAATTTTTCGGTGGATATTAATAAGGCAAGAACAATATACACTGCTTACGGATGATCATACATGAATATGTATATACAGATAGGTATATGTATACCTACGTCCGATATCCACCATGCATATGCACAGGCACGCACATGCAGCTTCATGTGTAGATGCAAGTACCTCCGTATTCATTCGTGCCTACGTGAGTGCCTCTTTGCAGCAAGGCGAGTAGGCCTAGGGACAGGGTAGTAGTGAAGAGCCAAGACCAGGGCATATCCAAAGGCAGCGCAAAGGCAACGCATTGTTGCAATATCAAAGCTCCTGCATTTTGCGGGACAGCGACAAAAGAAAAGGAAGGAGATAAAAAAAGAGGGGAAGGAGGAAAAGGAGAAATGGAGACATGGAGACATGGAGAAATGGAGCGAGAGAGCGAGAGAGATGGGAACGAGAGCAAACAAGAAAGCTGTTGATCTAGTATGCATGCTTGCCGCCGTCGCCGTCGCTGTTGGTGCGTTTATTCGTTTTTCTTGTAGCCTAGGCGCCGCGATTCCAAATCTGCAAAACACCTTCTGCCCTGTCTTTTCTTTTTCCCCACAAAGGGTGCCTAAAAAGACATGTTCGCTCATGTTTGTAGCGCACCTGCCTGTCTCCTTGACTTTTCCCTCTCTATTCCCCTCCCCCCCAGCCTCGCCTTCCCTATTACATGCAGCAGCTTGCTTGTCTGGCCTTTTGCCCTCCTCTCCCCTCCACCCCCTCCACATCCCCTCTTATTGTTTCCTGCCCTTCCTCCTCTCTTCCTGCCTCGACATCCCGGCGCCTTGGCCCTTCTCATGCCTTACGGCCGTGAGCAAGCCTAGCTCTCTCCATATACAAATGTAAGCAAGTGCCATTTTCTGCTAATTGCCAGTTATTAAACGGGCCTCCGTGCTTGGCGCCTCCTGGTAGCTTGTCTTGTACCCATGTACATACACTCACATACATGGCGTCTCCATCTCCAGCGGCCTTCCTTCCTTCCTCTTTGCCATCCTTTTTCCCTCTTGCTCTTTCCTTGCATCCTGCTTGATTTCTTTTTTGTTCCCGATTTTTCTAATGAGATACGGCCTGTGTACCTCCATGTGGCCTCGGCTGCTCCCGGGCTGTGGTGGGTAAGTAAACAAGCACACAAGAGCTAAGATCAAGATTTCAAGGCTCTTTTTGCCTTTATTTCCTGTCTTGTTTTTTTTCAACTAGTACATTAAATTATACCAGCACTTCAAGTGATTCCTTTGCTTTCGACTGTTTTAGTTCCGCATGTTGTCTTACTCGTCAGCCTTGTTCCAAGTAGCGTAGTTGCATCGAATTACCACCTCGATGTTGCTTCATTGGTCCCCCCACTTCTAGTTGTAAACCTGTTACTTGTACTGTCAAAGCAGCGGCAGCCAATTCGAGATGTAAGGAAAGAAGAGCCTTGGACAGCGACGGACCAAATTCAGGGACTTGGTACTTGGTTCCTATTGCGGTAGTAAAATTCACAATTATATGTTTAAAATGCTTTTTTTTTTCTTTTTTTTTTCCCTCATTTTCTTTTATCCTGCATTTTTGTCCCTCTAGTTCTTTCCCTGCTTCCTTGCCTGATACTTGCCTTAGCATCTACTTGCCTTCCCCCTCCCCCCCGCTTCTTGCTTCATTATCACCTGTTCGCTTCTCTGTCCTTCCGTTTTGTTTCCTTCTCGCCTTTTTCGTCCCTCTTTTTGGTCGAGTGCAACCTTGAAAAAAACAGAAATAAGAAGGAGCCATTGTCACGCCTTCCGGGTTGTTCTTTTTGTTCTGTCTCTTTCCTTTCTTATTCTTTTCTTTGTTCTTTCCTTCTTCTTCTTCTTCTTCAAAAACCCTCCCTCCCTTTTATTATTCACCCCTCCCTCCATCTTTACTTCTCCCCCCTTCTTGTCCTCTTTTTCCTTCTCCAAGTCGTTTTCTATCTTGGTCTTGTGCCACAGGATTTTCCTTTATTGGTGGTTTTTACATCGTTAGTACCTGTGCTTGTTCCCGTACTTTTAGTGCCTTACAAGTACCAAGTACTTTCTTTCTAAATCCTTGTTGTACTTTTGCCATCGGGGACTTATTCCTCGTTCTTTTCCACCTATCTCACGTGCAAGAGGCAAAGTCCCTTGCATATTGTGTTTTGCCTTCGCCTGTATCTTGTCATTATCTTCAACCTGTGTTTCGGTTATCTAGGGCCATAATGTCTGCTCCTACCCCAACCACCAACCCTGTCCCGGCTGCTGCCACCCCCGCTGCCACCGCCGAGGAATCTACACCGGCCTCAGTCCCGGTCCCGGCCGAGTCTTCGGCCCCTGAAATTTCTACCAAAACTGCTAACCCTGCCCCTGAGGCTGCTGCTGCTGCTCCTGCCGCAACCGAAGCTCCCGGTCCGGCTCCGGCTGCTACTTCGAATACCCCTGCAGCTGGTGCCTCTGATAAAACTGATGGCGATGCCTCAGAGGCAGACGCCGATGCTGCCGCTGCTCAGGCTGCTGCCCAGGCTGCTTACGATGCTGATACCTTGTACCTAGAGGAGCACATGCCTGAAAGACTGGACATGTCGACAACTGCCTATGGCATGGCTAGTGTGAATGAGGGTCATGTACCGCTGGATATTGACGTATGTGAAACTGGACACCCTAGACTAAGACGCTATGATAGAAAGACCACAACTTCTTTTGCTAACTCCTGCCTTCTCATTCCTAGCACGATGCCTTCTCTGAGGGCAACGAAGGCTCTATCATCGACTCCACCTATGGCTCTGAAGGTGGCTCCACCAACACCGCATCTATTTCGTCGTCCATCTTCCACTACCAGTATGAAAACGGTCGCCGCTACCACGCCTTCCGTGAAGGCCAGTACATGCTGCCCAATGATGACCGCGAGCAGGAGCGTCTTAACTTGCAGCACCACATTTGGCGCCTTATGCAGCATGGTGGCCTATACACGGCCCCTATCAAGGAAGAGCCAGGCATGCGCATCTTAGACTTGGGATGCGGCACAGGAATCTGGGCAATCGAAATGGCCGACGAATTTTCGCAGGCGGAGGTCTACGGCATTGACCTGTCGCCCATCCAGCCTGACTGGGTGCCGCCCAACTGCCACTTCCACGTTGATGACTACGAAGATGAATGGACGTGGCGTGAGGACGAGAAGTTCGATTACATTCATGGTCGGGCGCTTGGTGGCACATGTGCCGACTGGACAGTCTTTTACCAGAAAATCAAGAACAACCTCAAGCCCGGTGCCTGGTGCGAGATCCAGGAGTACGATGCATGGGTGTTTAGTGATGATGATTCGTGCGACCGGGCACGTTGGACGATGGACTGGGTCGATAAGCTGGACATCGCCTCTCGCAAGTTTGGCCGCACCATGAATGTGGCTCGCTTCCACAAGCAGTGGATGATCGATGCTGGCTTTGAGGATGTCCGCGAGGAGATTGTGCGAGTAAGTTTCATCCTGTGTCACGCTTCTTCATCTAGCCTATTGTTCGAGGCAACTTTTCTTGTTCAAGTCTAGACTAAGACTCTGTAAACACTAAAGATCACCGGTTTATTTACTAACTGTTTTTGCTCTAGATTCCCATTGGTCCTTGGCCTAAGGACCCCCATCTCAAGGAGCTCGGTCGCTTTGAGCAGATTCACATGCAAATGTCGGTTGAATCCCACACTCTGGCGTTGTTCACGCGCATTTGGGGCTACACTGAGGAGCAGGCTCGTCTACTAATCGAGGGTGTTAAGCGTGACTTCCGCAACAAGGATTTGCATCTGATTACGAGCTACCGCTTTATCAGTGGCCGTGCCCCTATGAACCCGTCGACGGTCGATGCGTAGAACGCGGGTGAGTCGGAGCGTTAAGCTCTTTGACCCAAGCTCTATCTAAGCAACCCCCTGCCTGGCCTTTGGTTACGACCTTCCACGCCTTGTTTATATTCAGTCTTGAGATCTACTGTAGTTATAGTGATGAGCCTAGTATGAGGTCATGAATTAAAAAGAATATTGGCTGCGAAAAACGCGCAGTTAAAAGCCGACTTGTAGTACATTACCGTGTTAACGACATGTGTTTTCCATGAAGTGACGTTGGGCATGGAAAATAGGGTTAGATTAGGGTCGTATATTCCAAGGGTTACACAATCCCAAACAGGCCAAAAGTATTAGTACTTGAGGAAAGCTTGGAGCAGCTTAAGCTCAAGCTTAAGCCTAGTCTAGCAATGCTTTTTCCAAGCCTCTCACCACCTCCTCTCCCTTCTCCCTCTTTCTTCCCAGTTTTTGCTTTATGAACTCGGGAGCTTTTAACTACAATATGACGCTATCAATTGACGCTCTTCTCGAGCAATATCTCAGTCAGCTGGACCTCTACACACAGCTACAATCACAACTGGCTACAGCACAAAAGACCACGTTTCAACAGCTGGCACGCGCAAATTGGGCGGCGCAAGGCGGTATTCGCTATGGGGCTGACTTTTATGACGAGAGAATGAGGGCGATGCGATTCGTGGAGGTCATAGGGCGGGAAGAGGCGGGTGTTAAAGTGCAGGTGGTGAAGGCGGCAGACAGAGAGGACAGGGGAAACAACGGGAGTGAAGCTAAAGAGAACGAAATTGACAGAGACAGAGAGAAGACGACTGGAGATGTTCATGGAGAAGCCGCCGCAGATATCACCAATAGAAGCGAGGCCAAGAGCGAAAATGCCGACGCTCAAGAAGGCCAGACGAGCAGCAAATCAGTCACGGCTGTTGACCTTCGGAATCCCCTCCGTTGGTTTGGGTTGCTCGTCCCACCAGCACTCAAAGCAGCCCAGAGCCAGGCAACAACCACTGTCGATTCCATTATACCACAATTGATTAATGTGCGTTGCGACCTGCGCCAGTTGGAAATCGAGATTGGCCGTGCACGGAAACAGCGGGCTAGGACTCATGATAGAAGCGGAGAGACGGATGGAGAAACCAGCGGTAAAGAGACTGATGTGGCTGAAGTGGCCGATACACTGCAGGGAATTTCGTTGGTTGGAACCCCGGTCGAGACGGCGGCTAGATGATCTCCAGGTCTATTCCAAATAAGGCTTTTTGTCTATGGCGAATTCTTAATCTATTGTTTCCCCCCCCCCCCCCCCTCTCTAGTTTGCTACATCACTCTTTTTCTTTACTCCTGTTGCAAGCCCTTGACTGTTGTCCGCACGTCCTCCAATGCCTCCCAAAAGGGCCCGTCCCTTTCTACCTTCTCACGTAGCCTTGTCTCTACTTCTACTATTGCGGCTATCGAATGGATGTACCGAGCTCTCTGGATTTTCGAAGCTGCCACCATCACGGCTGTAGCCAGCTGCAGTGCCGCAACTTGTGCTTCCTGGGTGTCTTCGGCCTGTGGCTGATCAGGCACATGCCATGCAGCTACTCGTGTGATAACATCAAGCCACTCATCACATACGCTGCTACTGTCCGTCTGACTCGCCTCTACCAGTGCCAGCAACACACGCACGCATCCAGTAGCCCTTTGGCTCTCAGCTGCGGAGATGTTGCCACCACCGTGGCGCCCTGAAGACGCCTCAAGAATGCCAATCAAATCAGCTGCCAGTACGGCCCAGCCGCTATGCTGCACAAATGCCTCACGACCCTCATGCAGGGCCATCAGCGGCTCGAAGGCAATCAACACCGAGTCTCGAAAATCAACACCAAGCTGAACTGCTGCTGGGTCATGACTAGCTGAGTATAGCTCTATTAGCATATCACTGAGTCCAACAGCACTGCGAACCAGCGCTGGCGCATCGTCTTCGGCTAGCCAGATAGCTAGTGTGCGCAGCGCGGCAAGGATAAATGGATCTGCGGCTGCGTTGTCGCTGGCTGAGTCCCATGCAAGGGTCCGAAAAACACCCTCAGCGGCATTCGCACGTGCTGAGGGGTCGAGACCCATGGCACCGGCCACCGAGGCATCCCACCGGTCACGCAGATATTCTATAGTCAAGGTTAAAGTTTCCGTGAAAGAGTGGCGGAGCTTGAGAAGCAGATCGATAGGGAGCGTCTCAGCTGGCAGAGAAGCGTTTGCATGGGGATCTGGGTCAACAAGACGGAGGAGATGGCCTACGAAGGTCGAACAGACATCATAAGCACCAGCGAGGCGGGCTGAAGTATTAGCATACGTAGGGCTGTTGAGCTGGGAGAGGAGAGAGGGGCATGACGAGCGGATGTCGATGAGGAGTAGATTGATAAACAGAAAGACAAACGGTTTGCTGGATTCTGAGACCGAGGCTGATGGCAAGAATAAGAGTTCCGGAACTAAACTTGGAAAAGCATGGATGAGCGCGGCCGCCGAAAGCGTATATGCCGAACGGCTTTCAGCCGAAGGTCGGCTGAGGACAAGCTTTTGGATGAAGGTGACAAGCCGTGGGAGCCAACGTGGGGATTGTGGCAGCATCTAAGCAGGATATTAGCAAAACAAGAACAAAGAAAGTCGGAGTGTATGCAGAATAAAGCTCAGACGATTACGGGAGCCTAAATGCGGCAACTAACCTCAGCATCAAGACGCGGCACAACCTCAGCCACAAAGCCTAAAAGAGTCGCTCCATCAGTGCCACTAAATGCTGCTACAAGACTCTGCATGGCGACGTCAATCTGCTGGATTAGCTGCTCGCGCAGCCCAGCGTCGCTCGTTCCACTATGAAGCTTGTTTAGTGCTGTCAGCCATGCGACCGAGAGTACCTGGAGTGCTTCAGGATGTGCTGGCGCAGCTTCTGTCAGGCTAGAGATGTCATCAACCGCAACCAAGGAGGCAGCGCCGGGAGCAGAGGCTACAATGAGGCTTAGAGTTTGGAAAATGCGCTGGGCCGTTGGGGTTGCTTCGGGTGATGCCACTCCAGCGGGCGTTTGCTCATCAGCACAGTACAGCACAGCTCGTACTAGTGCCGGCACGCGAGATGTGACTTTTCGTTTCTGGAGAGCCTCGGTTGGCAACAACGATGCAAATACGTGTAGCACACTGACGGCCAGACTAGCCATCTCCTGGGCTTGGCTACTAGCAGGCTTGTCGCCCCGGCGTGCCCCAGCCCTAAGTAGGCGGTCTAAAAATGACGCCGGGATGGCATCCCAGATCTCTGTGACGCTTGCCGGGTCGTCGCGCACTGCCGGCGAGTTGTCTAGGATAGAGTGTAGAAGGGCCAAGCCAACAAAGCGGGAGGTATCATCGGTAGCACTAAGGAGGTTTGTTGCTTGTGAAAGCGATGACACGACGGAGGACTCCATGGAGCCAGACGGAGAAGACTCGGCCATGACAGAGTATCCGAACAGGCAGCGTGAAAGTAAGAGGAAAAGAAAAATAAAATGCGAACGTTCTCATGAGTTGCTGTAAAGGAAGGACTTTGTTCTCATGAACATATTAGGGTTATAACATAGGGTTGTGAAATCAGGTCAGACAGGCTGACATTATAGCAGCCGTCGCCAGCTGGCGCAAGCATAGAACAGCAAAGCTCAAGCAGCAGCACATCGAAGGTAACGAGCAACAACGTATTGCCACAATCCCCCAAACTACCCTCCTGGTATGACTCGCATATAGCTTATCTACTCGTGCTTTTTTTGTTTATACTTTTTCTGCTTAGTTATTCATGGTGCCCTTTCACGCTCGATTCACATTTATCTAATGACGTCAGCTGCTGGTGCCTCCTCGTTGCACCACTCCGGTCCTTCGAGTCGCGGCCGAAGCAGCAGTAGTGACAACAGTCCGTTAGAGGAGGCTTTTGGGACTCGGGGCTATGGACTGCCCGACTCGGCCCGGAATTGGGCATTTCCAGCTTCAGCCCCGGCTTCTGATGCAGCCCGCCCCGACCGCGCGGCATATGAGGATATGACGGCCATCGACTGGATCTTGGAAAAGACCAAAGAACGCCAACGCTTGCGCATGCTTGGCGGCATGCCAGGGGCTGAACGTGTTGGACTGCGCGGGTATATTGCACAGCTGGCCGATGCCAGCCAGGTATGGCTTGTTCTGATTGGCACGGGGCTAGTAGTTGGAGCTTTAGCTGCGTGTATGGACGTGGCAACGGCATGGCTAGGCGATCTGAAGATGGGGTTTTGCACGGGAGCTGACGGAGGGTCCTTTTTCCTGAACCGGGACTTTTGCTGCTTCGGATACGATGTCGACGTGGGCAACAAGTGTGCGGGCTGGCTTAGCTGGTCCGAGGCACTACACGTGGGTACTAGTCGCTCGGCAATTGGCTGGTTGGTCGAGTACAGCTTTTTTATTGCCCTGTCGGTGCTCTTTGCCTATATGGCAGCCTACCTAATCCGTCGCTATGCATTCTTCGCCAAGCATTCGGGTATCCCAGAACTCAAGACCGTGCTAGGTGGCTTCGTCATGAACGATTTTCTCGGCGGCTGGACCCTAGCAGCAAAGAGCTTCGGCCTATGTCTAGCTGTGGCTAGCGGAATGTGGCTAGGCAAAGAAGGTCCGCTAGTGCATGTATCATGCTGCGTGGCGAACCAGTTTATTCGGCTTTTCAGAGCTATCGATGCTAACGAGGCCCGGCGTCGAGAGGTTCTTGCTGCGGCTGCAGCTGCAGGAATTTCTGTGGCCTTTGGCTCTCCAATTGGCGGCGTGCTGTTCAGCATTGAGACGCTGTCGTATTTCCCTGACAAGACTATGTGGCATGCTTTTGTGTGTGCAATGACAGCCGCGGTCATGCTACAGGCCATTGATCCGTTCCGGAGCGGTAATCTAGTTTTATACCAAAGCAGCTACACTGTCGATTGGCACGACTTTGAGCTGGTGCCGTACATGCTGCTTGGGATCTTTGGTGGGCTTTACGGAGGGCTGTTTGTGAGACTGAATATGGCTGTGCAGCAGTGGAAAATCCGACTCTCACATTCTAGCCTACTGCCAAGTCCCGTAAAACAAGTCGTGCTTGTAGCCTTAGTTACCGCCATTGTGAATTACCCCAACTTCTACATGAAAGTACCGACCAGTCGACTCGTGCTCAACCTGTTCACCGAATGTGCACAACTTCTCGATGACGATGTTGGGCTGTGCAAAACCGGCGCTGCCTCGGGAGCCACCGTGGTGTTACTTCTTTTCGCCGCCGTACTTGCTTTTACATTGACTGCCGTCACCTTTGGGCTGCATATTCCGGCTGGCATTCTGCTCCCATCTATTGCTATTGGTGCGCTGGTTGGCCGTGCTTTCGGCATCGGCATCGAGCTGTTTGTCCGCGCAGTACCGGATTCGCTGTTTTTCGCCTCCTGTGCTCCCGATGTACCCTGTGTCACTCCTGGAACATATGCCGTAGTCGGCGCAGCGGCTGCTCTTGCTGGCGTCACGCGCATGACTGTGTCTATCGTGGTCATCATGTTCGAATTGACGGGTGCCCTAACCTTTGTACTACCCATCATGATGGCTGTCATGCTGTCCAAATGGGTAGGCGATGCGCTATCCGAACATTCCATTTATGAGGCCTGGATCCGATTCAACGGCTACCCACTAATTGCTTCGGAGGGATCTGCATCTTCTGCCGCCGCCCACGTTCCACCCGGCCGTGCTGTTGATCATATGACTGCACTAGTCGACCTCCATGTGCTTCCGGCCACGGGCCACTCGATCGCATCTCTGCAACAAATGCTAGCCACGAGCTCCGTGCAGGGCTTCCCTGTTGTTGCCGATACCCACTCAGCTGTTTTACTAGGTTATATATCACGCACTGAGCTCGCTTCTGCGCTAACATCGACATCGCTCAGGCCCGAGACCCCGGCATTCTTTGTAGCTCCCGGGTCTGACGTCAATAGTGCTCTTGATCTCCGCCCGTGGATGGACCAAACGCCACTGACGCTCAGCGCCCATGCACCCATGCAGCTTGTCGTCATGTACTTCCAGAAACTTGGCGTTCGCTATGTCTTGTTTGTCGATCATGGCATCCTAGAGGGTCTACTAACCCGCAAGGATGCGTGGCACGTGCTCAACGGGGATGGGAGGCAGGAGAAGCAACGAGGAAGGCGTGAGGGCGATAGTGGTGATGAGGGTGATGATGGCGATGATGGCGGACAGAGCGTGGGCTTGCTTCGTGGACAAGCTGGTAGCCCCGATGCTAGTAGCCGAGGCGAATCCACGCAGCAGTTCCAGCGGGCCTATTCGATAGTGTCGGAAAGCGGCGGGCCATTGCTATAGAGGCCGGCGCTTTTGGTGTTTTTTTGTCTGTTCTGTTCTTGTTACAATAGTGATTGTTACTCTTCTTGCTTGTGCTAGCGAAACTTGTGTCTTGATAAATACACATCATTCTTAATGCATCTCTCCTATTTGCCTTTCCCTCACCTTGTGCATGTCCTCACCCTCTCCGAGTATGTCCCTCATCTTTGTGATGCAATATTTTCTTATTGTCGACAACATGGCAATTAGTTTGTTCTATATTAATCGTCAACCGCATATCCAACTTGTCGTCTCCCCCTTTCCCCTTCTTCTAATACTCAAAATCATCATCTACAGACGGCCCTTTATTCTTCGTAACGCTTTCCTGCTTGAGATACATCTCGGCAACCTGGCGACTGCTCGTAGCCTCATCTGGCTTCTTATCATCGCGCACTTTTATGAAACGCGGGAAGCGTAGTGAAATGCCCTTTTCGCCGGCCGGGTCAACACGCTCATGCATGCCGGCCTTGTAGCGCGGCGATAACGTTAGATCGGCGGTCTTGACCTCCCACACAAAGCGTGGCTCGAACCACACATCGGGCTGGTGCTGGCTCCCAGCTGAATGTGCATAAAATGGCTTGGGCCGGTCAATGACAATTTTTGACAGTTCTGCATGAAGCTCTTCTAGCACTTGTTCGCTAAAGCCAGTGCCAATATTGCATACGGTCTCGTACACCTCCGTGGATGGGTTGTAGCAGGCAAGTAGAAAGGCGCCATAAACGGAAGTCCGCTTGCCCTTTCCATGATAGGCGCCAAGCACAACAAGATCGAGGGAATCGCCAATGCCCGAGAGATAATCCTTTTTGATCTAATATGGGTAAAGAGGAAAAAAGGTGTTGGTCAGCTGGGGGTCTTGACAGAAAATTCGACAAAACAAACATCTTCCTATCCTTACCTTGAGCCAGTTCCGACTGCGCTTACTGGGCTCGTACCCACTCTCAGTTCCGTCCAGCATCTTCACCATCAAACCTTCACATGAGGCCTTGACACTGTCGTCCAGGAACGTCTGGATATCCTCAAGCTCGCGCGAATCCATCGATGTGGCCAAGGCAAACTCGCCCTCAGTGGGCACTAAAGCATTTTTAAGAAGCTCCCTTCGTTCACGCAAGCTCTTCTCCACTACAGCCTCGCCATTGAGATAGAGTAGGTCAAAGGCAAAGACGCACACTTTGATCTTGACGTCCTCGATTTTAACATCCTTCTTCTTGCGCGTCATTAGCGTCTGAAATGGTAATACCTTTTTCTCTGCTACATCCCAAGCGACTGTCTCACAATCCAACACAAACGATTTTGTCTCAGGCTTGATCCAAGCGTGCAGCCGGCTCAGGATATCGGGGTACTTTTTCGAGAGATCTTCTGAGTTGCGTGAGAAGATTGCCGTGATGCCTGTAGCAGCCGCCTGTGTGCAGACCGCCCCTGGGGTGGCTTTGAGAATATCCATGTGAGCATCCTTGGCCACATAGTGGATTTGCGCACGCTCGCCATCGTATTTGAACTCGCACGTAAAGGTCTGGTCAGTGAAGCGGTCGAGCACCTCGGTGATGGCCTTGGTTGGTTTGGCCAGCATAGGCTTCAATGGCACTCCAGGTCGCAGTTTGCAATGTTCTCTGAGGTTCATAATGCCATGGGCCAGCATGGCTGGTATGATGACATCATAGCTGGGAAGCTCGCTGTACACTGTCTTAAGAATCTGCTCAGCTTTCTCCAAATCGGCCGTAGACGGAGTCTGGCCTTTGGCTTCGGCTTCATGGCAGACCATGGCCTGAGCTAGCGAGACAATTACAGTACGTTCGGCGAGACCAAGTCGCAGCTTGCCCTCGAGGAAGCGCACAATGAACTTAGCCTCACTAGGCCCACCCTTATCCTTGGTGATGTCGACCTTTCCATCGTTGTCTGAATCGGCAGCAGCTAATAGTTTCTTAATGCAGTCAACCTTCCGGCCCTGGACTCCAGTGCCCGACATGGTTGCAATGTCCATAAGACCCTTATGTATACCACGGACCGTCAGCGGCTTAGGCTTGAACATTGTGCGTTGTGTTGCGCGGCTCTTGACAGCCACCAACCCCAAATCGCCCATCTCCTTTTGATCCTGCTTGATGACGGCCAGACTACGGCCCGTGGTCTCACCAATAGACTTCATGATGAGTGATTCACCAATGCCCAGCTCTATGCCAGCATAGTCGGGGGCAAGCTTGTTTATCATGAGCAGAACAGTGGGGAGAAGATCATTTGGTGTTAACCGTAGAACCTGGCGCAAAAACAGAGAGCAGTACTCCATAATGATCAATCGCTTAGTAGTTAGCTCAACCAGCGAGAATGTGGTGCACAGGGCGGCATATGGCACAGGATCTCCAGTCTTCCAGTCCGGGTATGGAGTAGCCGTGGGAGGGGCATTTATGATTTTAGCTTGGACAGTCTTGCGTACAGCAACATCGACAACATCATTGTCGCTGCCAGCCGACTCAGCGGCTGAGATATCCGCAGCAGAATCTTCTTCAACTTCTTCGGCCTTAACGGATGCCACAATGGCAGCTTTCTTTGGCGATTTTTTGGGAGAAGCAGACTTTCCGCGAGATTTCTTAGGAGACGAGCAAGAGCCAGATTCCACCTCAGTCTTGACCGCAGTCTTAGCTTCAGTATTCGGCTTAGCCTTGGCCTCACCAACATCGGCATCAGATTCATCGGAATCAACTCGTGGGCGCTTGCAGCGCGGGCGTTTTGAAAGTGGCCCATCTTCCATTTCAGCATCCGATCCGGGGGATTCTTTTTTGGGGACTGCCTTGCGGGAGCGCTTTTTAGTTTCTATCGAGGGATGGCTATGTCAATACGGAATTCTCCCTAATCCAAGAAAACGAAGACAGAAGCGGTGTACCTTTCTCGGAGGTAGTGGACAGGTCTGGTGAGGCTTCCCTGTCCGTTACCAAGGCAGCATCTGGGACAACATTTTCCTTCTTGGGCTTGGCCTTGGTTGAAAAAGAGAGTTTCGTTTGTTGCTGTGGACCCCGAGAGCCATTGGCGTTGTTGAAGAACTTGCTGTGCGAAGAAAGAGAGAAGGTCAGTCAAAGTCAGGGCGTAGAGGCAACAGACACAAGAACAAGACAAGTCCAACACACCCCAATGTAGTTTGCGAGGGCTTAACATACCCTAAGGTGGACTGCTTCGGCGCCGTCATGACAACTGGGAGAGTGGCTGGGTAAGAATAGCAAGCAAGATGAGTGTATCTTTGAATGGAGTACGGAAGCGGTGGCTCGGACAAGCCAAGCAATGTAGAAAGAGAGGCAACTGAGCGACGGGCACTAGTGACAACCGGATATTTGGTGCGTCTCTGACGATTTGGCAGAGCCGGAACTAGGCCTAGAGTTGAGAAAGAGCGGAGGGGGCCCAAGAATACCGGATACGGAACCGGGAAAGAGGCCGACGAGGGGGCGGAAATTGAGCCGGGAGTTGAAGCTGGAACTAGAGCTACGCTAGATGATGGCGGTTTGTGATAAAATCTCCACGGGTGCAAAATGCGACAAGCAAGAGTCTGATGCATGGGACGACAACGCAATCCAGAACAAAGACGAGAAAAGGCCTTGGGGGGGGGGAGGAAGACAGGGAAATACAAACAACAGCCGTCATAAAGAAGACAAAAAGAGCAAAAAGGCTAATAATAATACCTAGCTAATGTTTATTTTTTTTCTCTGCCTTCCTGAATAGGAACAATAAATATACCACTTTACGCGTGCCTACCCTTGCTTGTAGGAAGGAAGATGAAGAAGAACAAGAACAGGCAGAAGGCCAGGCAGCAGAGAGAGCCCCACTTATGTCTTGATTCGTTGGCAGATGCGGCCGTCAGTCGGCAGCTGTCAGACATAGCCATACATTGTTGTTGTTGTTGTATTTTTTAACGTCTACCTGGACCATGACCATACATTGTAACATCAGTGAATAATATACTACCAAGGATTATGTATGTGTGCACACGACCTCATATAAATCAATCTTAGCTATATGGGAGGGGTATTGGCATTTGTAGTATAAGCAAGAAGCAGCAATGTATGTAAAAAAAAACGTGCAATAAGAGAGAGAAGGAAGAAATTGTGAGCTCATGCCGTGTCAAACCACCCCCCCTCATAACAGCACAACGACAGCAACAACAGAAACAACAAATAATACACACAGACATGACACAGAAAGACACACGATTGCTCATCGCTCAGCTGTATGTGTGTCCATGTTTTCATGTCTGCCCATTGAGATTCAGCAACAGAGCTGGACTTGACAGGGCTGGACCAGACCCGTTGATCAATTATTCAACTTTTGCCCCTGGTCCTTTCCCCCTCCCCACTTACACTTAGTAGTGGTAATCCTCCTCAATCACACGACCGCGGATGTACTTGGGCTCGGAACCCTTGACGTAAATGTCCTTGTACAACACATCAGGGGTGTTCTCGGGGGCGGGCATGGCCTCGGCAATAGCAACCTCGTTGGCGACAAATGCGCGCGCCTCCTTGTCCAGCTTCTTGAGCTCTTCCTCCGAGCAAATCTCCCAGTCAAGCAGCTGCTGCTTGAGGCCTGAGATGGGGTCGTTGGTCGAGCGCATGCGCTGGACCTCCTCACGGGTGCGGTAGGTGGTACCGGGGTCGGACATAGAGTGACCACCGTAGCGGTAGGTGACGTATTCCATAACAAGAGGACCGTTACCGGCGGTAGTGTATTCTCTGCCGTGCTTGACAGCAGCGCGGACGGAAAGCGCATCCATGGCGTTAACCTTGAGACCGGGGATGTACTGTCCACGCTTGTAGTACTCGGTCAAGGCGGAGGAGCGGTTGGCGGAAGTTCCCATACCATACTTGTTGTCTGAGGGGTAGTGTTAGCAGTTTGCGTACTGCACTGGCGGGCAAAGGAAATAAAATAGGGTGTACTAGGGGGAAAACTCACTCTCGCAGCCAAACATGACGGGAAGGTTCCACAACTTCGCCATGTTGAAAGCCTCGAAGACCTGGCCCTGGTTGGACGCACCATCGCCATACAGCACAATAGAGGTGTTCTTGCGGCCAGAGTACTTGTGTGCAAAACCTAGACCAGCGCCGACAGGAACCTGGGCACCAACAATGCCGTTGCCGCCGTAGAAGCCATCAGTGAACATGTGCATAGAGCCACCCTTGCCACCAACAATACCACCCTCGCGGCCCAGCAGCTCACCAATGATGGAGCGAATGGAGGCACCACGCATAAGAGCGTAACCGTGGCAGCGATAGGCGGTGATGACATCGTCCTGGGGAGTGATAGCGGCCTCAATACCGACACAGACAGCCTCTTGGCCGGTGACAAGGTGGCAGAAGCCACGGACCTTCTTCTCCTTGTAGAGACGGTCAGCAGCCATTTCCATCTGGCTGTTGGTGGAAAAGAGGAAGATTTAGGTTAGCAATGCTGTTTGCATGATTGATATCCGGAGACAGTGGCTGTACTGCACAATGCCATGGTCGGGACCTACCGGATAGTCACCATGTTGGTGTACATCTTCTTCAGCTCATTCTTGGTGACCTCAAGGGTGTAGGGAGGGGGGTCGAGTTCGTAGGTCTCAAAGGTCTCATCGCTTAGAGTGACGGAAAAAGGCTGGTCATCGGACTGTTGGTGGGGGTGGAAAAAAAAGAGAGCAGGTTAGTGTCAGTCAGCCAGAGATGTGCTTCAAAAGGTAGAATTGTGAGATGGAAAGATGGAAAAAGAGAGAGAGTGTGTGTGTGTGTGCATATTGTCTAGTCTCGGCTTGATCGATCTCCAACTTGGCCTTGGTCATGGATGCATGGCAGGAGATGGCGTGAAAGATAGAACGTGTTTGTTTCGGCGTGGGTCGGACTCGAGCGGAGCGGAGCGGAGGAAGAAGACTCGAAGCAGAAACGGGGAGAAAGGTTGTCGGGGAAGAATTGGGATTGACGTAGGAGTCGAGGTTGAAGTCGAGAAGCCGAGAGACAAATGTGAATAAGAGCATTTATTGGAGATGGAGACGAAGGGAAAGGAAGATCTGGTTCATCTCTTGACCTTGGTCTCTCTCTGCATTACACTATTCCCTTTCGTACCTTGGGGATGCTACTCTTGTCGACCGAAGCGCCAGCGGCGCTTGTGGTTACCGATCGCGATGAGGCAAAAGTTGAAGACACGCGGGCCTTAGGCAATGCGCGGCTGATTCTGAGGGCACTAGAAAACATATTGATAGTTTGGAGGTTGGCAATGATGCAAAGAGAAGGAGAGAAAAAATCGATTCTTCTATTCCAGAAAATAAAAGAAAAATAAAAAAAAAAGAATTAACTTTTTCTGCTCAGTGTATTTTTACAGGGAGAAAGAGACGGAAGAGAGGAAAAAAAGAAGAGGGGCTGCTATAAACTAAACTCTAAGAAATAAAAAAAATACAAGCGAGGAAAAAAGAAAGGAAAGCAAAATAAGCGATAAAAAATAAAAAATACTAAAAAACTCCCAAAAAAGCCACGAAAAGCAATCAACGTACTTCGGGCCTCCGAAATCCAGCCAATCACTGCGTTCACAGCAATCATAGCAGAAGAGCTCCGACTTTTCCCAGAGGGTTCCCAAAAAGAGCTCAGCTTCTTGGTTTCTGGTGTTCCTCAGGCGCCAACTTTTGCTGTTTGTCTGGCTGATCCTCTTCGGCCCTTCTACGACAGGACTCTCTCAGGCACGCCAAGCCCTCTCTTCTCACTAAAAACCCTCCTGTCCCTTCTAAAGGGCATCTAGAATACAGGGCATTGTCCCCATCCTCTATCTCTATCCACGGTCACGTGGCTTCTATCAAGCGGTGTCGGAGTTTCTAGCCACCAAGCAAACTCCCGAAACTATCGAAATGGCAGGTACAAACGCCGTTTGCTGTTGAAGCCCTGGGAGCGATGAAGGGCCATGCACGCTCAGTAGAACACGCCTTTTTTCTCATTCTATGTCGCATCTCCCTCCTCCTTCTGTCCATATGCCTCGTAGTCGCGGCTCCCCCAACGTTGGGACCCAAAACTTGGCCTTCTCCTCCCCTTCTTGTCATCGCGAGGAACCGGAACAAAAAAGGCCCCCTCCCATCCCAAGTACAAGACCCCTACCGGCTGAAGACGGCTGCACTTGCTTCAAGCACGTCTAATGGGGTAAATTAAGCCGCTCTCACCCTGGAGGGCCAAGATATTAGTGGGGTCTCTCCTCAATTTTGTTTTAATGTCTGGTTGTTAACCCTATCGTTTGCTTGCTATTAACCCTAATTTCGATAGCAACTTGTAGCCTATTAGCACCTGCGCAAAATGGAAATCCATGGCTTAATAGTCTAGTTGGTTAGGACGTCGGATTCTGATTCCGTAAGCCCAGGTTCGAATCCTGGTTAGGCCTCTCGATCATTCTTTTTTGTCCCGCAGCCCGCCTGGCCTGTCTTGTCGTTTCTCCTGTTGTACAACAAGGCAATGTTTCATATATACAAGGCACGCCTTTAATTCGTCCATTCGAATTTCGGCAGTTCCAGAGTAGGAGTCTGAGAACTCCAGGGTGAAGAATGCAGGGTGCATACAATGAGATAGACAGTGAAGGGAGGGAAGGCAGACGCTGGACGTTGTTGGCCGTCCACAGGCCTTGTTCTCCGTTGCGGCCTTCCCTTCTCTCTCTCTCTCTGTAACCTTTTGTAACCAAGCAAAGCATGCGCTCTGTCCCTTGTATTTCATCTGTTGAGCCTTGTCCGAGCGCTATTGTCGTCACGTCATCTCCCCATCTGTTTGTAATAGGCCCCTTTTTTCCTGCTGGCTTTGCTGCCCTAATGGAATGTAACAGCAGTAATTTGCCCTGCCCCGTCCTGCCCTGTACTGCCCTGCCCTCTCTTCTGCATGATGATAGAAATAGAGACAATATGAGGGACTTTTCTCTTGCATTTCCTTCTTTGCTTCTTCTAACCCTATCAATCCTCGTCTTCAGCGCTTGCTGGCAGTATGACCGTTGGGCCTGGCATCTCGGCCTGCAGGACTTGTAAAGTATTGCTAGAATGCACACGTGCTCGAACGTCTTTGCTTCACCGCCTTTTAACCGGCTCCCTAGCACCAAGGCGTCCGCTGAGGCTACTGCTGAGTCTGGGTGGCCTAAAGCGACCGAAGAGAGCGTCCTCACGGACTCCTCAGCCCTCGTTCTTGTCCTGTATTGGACCGACTGGCTGGCATCAACTGCGCGCTGTAATCGTTGTTTCTCGACTGCTAAATCAGGGACTAGGCAAGGGAAGAAGAGACTCCTGCTTACTCAATTCATTCCTTTTGCTGTCCTATTTTCCTGTGTGTCCCTTCTATGGGCTGTTTTTTCTTTCATGCTCATCTATCTGTTTGCGTTTTCCCTCTTCCTACCTATATCCTCTCGCCCAGGAATTCCTTGGTTCCCCTTGCAAAGTCTCAAGTCTCGCCTCTTTGCCCTGTCCCTTCTTCTCTTCTTCTCCCCCCCAAAATTTCCTTTTATCCCTTCCCTGTTGCAACTTTGTCTGGTCGTTTCTTCGCCTTTGTAATCAATCGCCTAAAATACATTCTTTCCTCTCCGCTGCCTTCTATAGCAAAGCATAATCGCCGTGCGATTTCTTTATTTTATTGCTGTTTATTTGCGCGCGTGTGCCATTAATATCTGCTATACCTGCTATATCTTCCGTTATTTCAGCTTGGCTTTGTTGCCTGACTTTCATTCTGCTTCTCTTTTTGACCTTTTTTATATGACAAGTTGTCACTGCTGCTTTTGACATCCTTCTTTTGCGTTGGTCTCGTGACCTTGTGCTCTCTCTTTCCGTCTCGTTGCCTTGTCCTCTGCACTTCTTCTACCGGTTCTTCCCCCTCTCAATAACGAGGCACCAGCAAAACCACCAGGCCAACAGCGCGAGACACTCCATCGCCCCCCATCTCTGTCCCTTCTCGCCCCTTTTTCCTGGCTTGGCCTCTGAAGTGTTGGGCTGTCCTGTCCATCTTGCCACTCGCTGGATGTTCCACTGATCAGACATTTCGAATATATACTTCTGCGCCGTTCTAACAAGCTTCGTGGTCGCCGTCTCTGTACTATTGCGGCATCTTTTTAGCTTTAATCCGAGCCTGCCAAGAGAAGACGCCTTGCATTCTTTTTGTCTTTTACTAATTTTCTCTGCTCTTTTTTTTTTTTTCTTTTCTTCTATTTTCTCTGTTCGCCGTTTTCATTTCTCTCTTTTCTATACCATCACCAGCACCTCCCTCCTCACACAAACACACCACATCGCCACACCTCCACAAAGACACACCCACCTCGATCCTCCCAGCTAAAAAAAAACAAAAAAAAACATGTCCGCCCCTAAACGACCGCTCAGCATCGCTGGTCGCCGTGGCAGCGGCCCGAGTGAGGATATCGCTGTCACCACTGCAAACGCCGCGATGAACTCACGCATCGAAAAACTGGATGCCCAGCCCCTCCTCCAACAACACCATCACCGAAATCTGCGCGGCCCGCCTACTCCCAGCATGACATCCACTGGCCCCGGATCTTTTGATCAGCGCCAATGTCAACAGCAGCAGAACTCTGTTTCGCCGCCTCCCCCTCCGACCCCCGCTGCCTCTCCTGGCCCCTCTAATGCCCGTCCTCACTGGGGTCTTTCCAACCCAACATCGGCGGGTACTGGTAGTGGCCCAAATCCGCCATCTACTGTGAATATCGATTTGTTCTTGGCCCAGACTCGTGATCGCTTCGGGCGGAGCAGCTCGCACGAGAGAACCCGCATCATGGCAGAGCTTCTAAGTCTTTGTACTAGCCCTCAACTTAGCTTTGTCTACCAGTTTGTCACGCCTCTTCTCAAAAAAGACCCCTTTACGAGTCTACCCGACGAATTGTGTCTTCGAGTATGCATTCCCGATATCTATTAGCTGCACTCCACTCCCCTCGTTAAGGCCCCTGGAATCAAACGAAACGCGAGTCTTTTACTGACAACTATTTAGATTCTATCCTTCATAGACGACCCAAAGACCCTCGCTCGTGCTGCTCAGGTTTCCCATCGCTGGCGTAACCTTCTCAGCGACGACATGACTTGGAAGATACTCTGCTACAAGCATGAATACGACCGCCAAATCCCCATTGACTCTAATGACTTTGTCGACTGCATGGATTCTACCGACGACCCTACACCAGCAGACTCAAACTCTGACACCGATATCCTTCCTTCCGCTGATCCCCTCTCTACCTCCACATCTCTCACCCACAGTCCGCGGGCTCGCAATAACCCTCATCGTGCTCGGAGTCGCAAATTTCGTTCCTATAAATCGCATTTTAAGCAACGCTATCTTGTCGACGCTGCCTGGAAAAATGGCGGAATCCAGATCCGGAAGCACATTACACAAGAAGGAGGCGTTGTCACAAGCCTCCATTTAACCGACAAGTACATAATTCTGGCTCTGGACAACGCTAGCATCCACGTGTTTAATACCCAAGGCGAGCAGCAAAAGACTCTCAAGGGCCATGTCATGGGCGTCTGGGCTATGGTTCCATGGGGCGACATTTTGGTGAGCGGCGGATGTGACCGTGATATCCGTGTATGGAATCTAGAAACCGGGTAAGTGCGAGCGGACTCTTTTCGATGTTATGCCGATCCTCCTCTCCTTTTTTACCTTACGCTAACACTCACACCCCCCTAGCGCCTGCATCCACACACTACGCGGCCATACCTCTACTGTCCGCTGTCTCAAAATGTCGGATGCGAATACCGCCATCTCTGGATCTCGCGACACTACCCTCCGGGTCTGGGACATCGCCACTGGCACCTGTACCAAGTCCCTTCTAGGGCACCAGGCAAGCGTGCGGTGTCTGGAAATCAAGGGCGACATTGTCGTGTCTGGAAGCTACGATACTACAGCACGTGTGTGGAGCATCTCTGAAGGCCGTTGCTTAGCCACTCTTCAAGGCCACTTTAGTCAAATCTATGCCATTGCCTATGATGGCAAGCGGGTCGTCACAGGAAGCTTGGACACCAACGTGCGCATTTGGGATCCTAAAACAGCGTAAGTCTCCACTTGTGGAATTCACATTGAATAAACATGTGAAAGTCACGTGTTGCATCACCTAGCCAGGCGAAATATGGCAATTGTGTTTTAGCCCATGGCTTGTTTCCTGGCGTGTCATTGCGAACCTGCTAACCACGTCTTCTTCCTCTTAGTCAATGTCTCGCTATATTGCAGGGCCACACCTCTCTTGTAGGCCAAATACAACTGCGTGGCGATACCCTTGTCACCGGCGGCTCTGACGGCTCAGTCCGAGTTTGGTCTCTTGAACGCATGTCACCCATACACCGCCTTGCTGCTCATGACAATAGTGTCACCAGTCTGCAGTTTGATGATACACGTGTTGTAAGCGGCGGGAGCGACGGTCGAGTCAAGATCTGGGATCTTAAGACCGGTCATTTGGTGCGAGAGCTGATATCACAGAGCGATGCCGTTTGGCGAGTGGCCTTCCAGAGTGAACGCTGTGTGGTTTTGGCTCTGCGTGACAGTCGCACAGTTATGGAGGTTTGGTCCTTTTCGCCGCCTCCCGACACAAGCCCAGTTGATGTTCTCTACAATCGCCCAGTCTCCATGCCGCCCTGTGTCGCTGCGACGGCCCTTCCCATGAGGACCCTAAGCGATACGCGGCGCGATGAAAGAGCTAAGCTGCGGCTTCCATCTTTACCTGCTGCTGGGCGCCAAAATGCGGCGAGTGGCAACGTAAACGAAGCCATGCCGTCCACAGCCCCGGCACACAGCGTAACGTTTTTCAACGAAGATTAGCCCTCTTGGCGTGGCTTTTATATTTGCTTTGAAGGAGACATGATCTTTTTTTATATCACGCCATACTCACCATTTATTTGCATTGGAGCGTTAGTTTTTCTGATTTCTTTTTGATTTTTTTCTTTCTTATTTCTCTTACTTATACAGACGCCTTTTCTCGTTGATCTTGGGCAGACTTTTTTTTTTCTTTTCCTTTCGCTTGGGAAGCACACATGTTGTTATATATGCGTTGCAGTCCCTTAAGTAAGAGACGCAGACGGAAGGATGAAGAGCATGCACTATTACTTTTTTTAGTCACAGGCGAAGATGGGCGGGTTCTCTCTTTGCCGTATGAGTAACCAGAGTTTGGCAATTAACACAGGGCTTGATACAATAATACAGTCGTCTACAGTTTGTGTACGCAATGTTGATAGCAGGGGCGGATTTTCTCTGGGGACAAATGCTCTCATATAGACAAGTGGAGGGCTAGTAAAAAGCAAAATACAATGTTATTATAAAAGGAAGCTACACAAAACAATGCATTGGACTAGACGGCTGACTAATTCGTAGTTTCAATGCCAAGTCATACTCTCCTCCATGCATGCCGCCTCTCTTCTAGTCATCCCGGCGCATGCTACCGATAATCTCGCGATGCGCATCTCTTTCACGTGCACTCTCACTCAGACTTGCCACACTGCGCAGATCACCTACAACATCCTTGGCCTTGCCAAAGTAAACTTCTTGGAGCAAGTTGCGCATTTTGAGTTCCATGTCCTCGACGAGGCGGCCAATGTTGGCAATGTGTGCGTCGTCGGAGTCGACGGGGAGGTCAGCCTCGACTTGGCGTGTCATGTTGCCACTGAGGTCCATGGCGCCCAGAGCGGCGGTCGAAGAGTCGAGAGAGAGAATGACGGTTGCTGTCAGCTTGTACTGTGTCGTACGACCGCGCTCAATGGCCTCAAACACGTGGATCGAGTCCCAGACACCGTCGGTGTCAGTACTAGGCGCAGAGGCTGTGGGCAAGGTTAGTATGGAGGTTCATGTTCAGCTCTTTTTTGTATCTGCTTGCACTTGTGTACGGTCGAGTCGATCGAAAAAAAAAAAGAAAAAAAAAAACTCACCCTTCTTCATCAGCACAACACCGGCAAAGCCATCGTCCAAGTTCCAGAAATAAACGCTACTTACGCCTCCCTCATAATACAAATCCCGATAGACATCAAACGCCTCATTCGCTTTAATCTCCATCTTGCGCACACGCTCACTGGGGACTGCCCCCTCCCCGGCACCGCCGTTCCCGTCGGCTCCAACACCGCCAAGACTGCCGCCGGCATCATCAAGGGGTGGATCGAACTGGTTGCTCCATGGCGAGCGGTACGAGTCGCCGTCGCGGTTGTAGTCACACAGTAAGTAGGCGCGGCCGGTCTGGCGGCACGTCTTGATAGTCAATGGCTGGTCAACCGATGAGAGCAAGTCCTCCGTCAGGTCGGGCGCCAGGGCAATGATGGAGTTGAGGTGCTCGCTGGTATGTTTTGGGTTAAGCCGGCGGAGCAAGTCCCTGAAAAATGAAGATAAGGCTCGAGTTAGCTTGTGAAAGGGTGTAAGGAGGAGGAAAAGAGAGCTTGTAGCTTGACGAGGGGCTTCTTACATTGCCGAGTCGTAAGGGTCGATGTCGGCCATTTTGAAATGAAGATTTGGAGAGGACTTGTGGGAAACAATGCGACGTAGAGGGAAAGGAAGAAATAGGAAGAAACTAAGCTCCCAAGTTCAAGATCATAGCAAGTCTCCAAGCTTGCTTCGAAGTTCCTCAAGCTTAGCCTTAAGGCTTAGGCCTTGCTTGTCGCCAGCTCAGCGGGGTCCCCCCCTGGAAGCTTGCGTCTAGAAGAGCTCAATGATTCTTATTGGTTGCCTTGTCTGCCCCAAGCTCCTACGTGAAAAGGTGGGGCGGGGCACATTCTCCCCCACTTTCCACTTAGATGGTTTTGTCAGCCTTGTCCTGCTTAGGCTTCTTTAGTTCATATTCACAAACTTATTGTTCCTTGTTAATTTTTGGCCATGTCTTAAACTCGCAGAGAATCCGTGCTCGATAGCTGAAGCTATTATTTATTCTATGTGCGTCCCGCAGACTAGACATGATATTGGAACTGTCCACGTCTTGAGGCCATGTACTAGGCCTCTCCGGTCTGTAACTTCCACGAGAGGCGGCGAACTATATACTGCCTCAGCTTGAATAACTTTTGCTCCAGTACCACTTTCGCTATCGCTCTCTAGATTGCCTTGATGGCCCTGTAATCTGACTAACCGCCCTGAGAAATGCGCTTGCCATGGTCGGGCTGCTTTAGCCTCGTTCCGCTTCGCTATCTGTGATCTATCGGCAATACTTGGTGGCTTTGGTGCGGGCGGAATTACTTCTCTCAATGAGTCAGTGGTTGGCATAGATGTTCCATCACTAGATAGTTGTGCAGTAGAGGTCCCAAGCCGACTGAGGGCCTGGCCGAGCACTTTGTCGATGATACAGGCTTCATGCATCCACTCATTGCAGTTCGGGTTGGGACAGCCAATGAGAATGGCGTCAGGGTTTTCTGGTATACGGCATATGCATCGTGGAAGAGCGCTCTGGAGTGCGGATAATTAGCTTCGTGTGACGAATCAAGGTTCTGGAAGGGTTCACTTGCTGTCAACTCTCCTGTTCGTACGTCTAGGGCCTGTCGCCAATATAGGCTCACGTGAGTCTCTATTTCGCTCTCTTGCCAATGAGTGACATCAGCACGTGCCGAGACGGCCATGACATTGATAATATCCACTGGCAAACTAGGGTTAGTCTAATGTCTCGTTACCCCATCAAGTATCTAACCCCTCGTGAGATAAGATATAGAGGAGCAAGCATTTACTCACTGTGATTTGAGGCTATCAGTTCATAGCGCCCGTGATACTCCTGCCGGCCAGTGACTCTCTGGGGTTTTGCATCGATCTTAATGAGCTGGCAGTCCATGAGATCATCGGGCCAGTACATCCGTGCAAGCCGCAGATACACGTTTCTGTCATCACGTGCACGGATCTCGAGAATCCTGCCTACCCAACCGTAGCTACTCGGGGTTTTAACGGTGTCGGGTGTTGGAACTGTCGCTGGTGCGGCGGGTTTACTGTTGTCACCGTCACAGTCATCGCTGTTACTTTGTGCCACGGCCATCTCTTGGTTGGCTACCCAAATAAACATATTGGCGCGGAACTCGGTGTCGTTCACTGTGGGGATGGAATGGGGGGTCTGTCAGATTAATTCTCCCGGTGCTAATGACACGGAGTCTTCTAGCTTTCGTTGCACATGCACGTCTGCCTCACTCTGCTTTGGATCCATAGGAGGAAGGATGGCTACGCACTCTTGAAATGATGGTACCGTGTCATGGCGTACCACTCGTCCGCTGGCTCTACTATAAACTTGCTGTCTAGCGACGCATGCGTCTTTAGTGGCCCGGTTTGCCTGAACGAGGACGCCTGGTACCGGACATGTCCCTGAGTACTAGGGTTTGAGGGGCCCTTGGTCTTGATCCGGAAGTCCGTTACGCGGCCTCGGCATACCGCCAGGGCCGCTGAATCTAAAATATCGGGCAGGAGCTTTACTCTGAATGGGCAGTCGGTTGCGGGCAGTGTGCTGAAGCAGGAGTCCGAGCTTAAACGCGAACTCGGACTCGGGCTAGGATCGCATGGAGGATTGAAGGCGGGGGTGTATTGAGAACTACGCATGGCTTGTTTACGTTTGTATTTGATACTGGATTTAGCTCTGGCATTGGACTGGGGTCCTGTAGTGAGAATGAGAGTTGAAAGCGACGGAAAGTATAAAAAAAAAGATCAGACGTGAGGAAGCCTCAAGCAGCAACGGCAAGCAAACGAAACCAAAAGTGGGAAGGACGGGATGGAATTGAGAAAGGAAAAAGGGGGCGCCGGACTTACTTCCCACTTTCTAGGAAATCATATCAGCTCTTATTCAAACTGAGGCATCATCACTTTGGCGACCGCGTCAACCCTGCGGGCACATATTATACATTGCAATATATGAAATTAGAGCAGCTGGCAGATAGCTGGCGGGCAGCTGGCAGCTGGCTATCGTGAGCAGGGCACTGTGTGTGTGACAGTAAACAGGAGGTATAAATAAGAAGCATAAGCAACAGAACACTAACAAGTATAGCCACACTCATACAATATGTTCTGTAGATATAGGTAAATACGTAGGTACAGACGGAAGGACAAGCATGCCTGCAGCCTGGCTGCGCGTTTCCTTACGCATGTACTAACATGGATAAAGCCTCAGCTCACTTGATCTTCTCCGTGTCTATCTACGCTTCCTGTTCCCTCCAGATATCCCGTCTTTAACCCGTCCAACTGCGCTGCCAGCCTCTCGCCTTCATGCTTGCCGCGCGCAATATCCACCAATGACATAAAAACTGCTGGTAGCCCAACCATGGCCGCCAAGAACCAGAACGCCGGGCGGATATCCCCCGAGCGATCGATTATGAAACCAACGATAGCCGGTCCAAAGACACTACTACCCTTGTCGGTGATGGCATAGAGTGCATAAAACGCCGTCTCTGAGCCCGGCGGAATGAGCTCCCCATAGACTGACCGGCAATATGCACTGAGGCCGCCGAGGACAAACCCGTACACCCCGGCTAGCGGATACATTTCCCATGGCTGCTGCAACCCACCGACACCCCAGCGTTGTACAATAGGGAGATAGCCTAGGAGGCCGTATAGCGGCACTAGCTCAAACAATGCGATACAAGCTAGCAAAGTATGGTGCGGCTGGAGGCCAAAAGAGCGTGAGATTAGGGCCCATGAAAATGCGCCTACGACACCTGATACGGTCGAGATAACATTGATCATGCCTAGCGCCCATGTCGTCATATGCATCTGTGTCTTGGCAAACAAGATGGCCGTGCTAGATGTTGTGGCGATGGCGTCCGAGAGCAGGAACCAGCCGCCTAGAAACAAAACTACGTCGAGCAATCGCCGTGCTAACTTAACCGTGCGCCATAAATTTATCCACGACTGACTGGCATCGCTCAGTGCCACACGCCAGCTGAATGAGCGGCCATTCAAATGTATGGGGCGGGGGAGCGGTGGGCCAGGCCGTGGGCGCAACCAAAGAGCCGAAGGAATAGTAAATACTGCCCACCATAGGCCTACGAGGAAGAGAACCACACGCTGTGACCAAGTGGTGTTCTTCAGCATAATTACAACGGCTATGCAGAGTAGCTGCACAAACAAAGCTGCGCAGTAGCCGATTCCAACACCTGTGGAAGAAATCTGGCCGGATAGACGCATTTCAACTGACGTAATTTCCGAGACCGACGCGACAGAATCGTCGCCAAGCAATGGGGTCTCGTCGCTTGATGTACGTCTACTAGAATTGGCGTTTGAGTTATCATCTGTTCTGCCGCCCTTCAACCCTGCAACCTCTGGATGATTTCGGACCAGCAACGGTAGAAACGAATTCAGCAGAACAAACGACGCGCCAAATGACGTATTCGATATGATAGTAAGCACAGCACCAATCAAGTACATGCGGCTGGTCACAAATAGGAAACCCATGACGCTAATGCTGCCGAGCGCAGCAAAAGCCAGTAGCATCCGCTTGCGACCCGTGCCGTGATCAGCAGCACAACTGATGCTAACTACCACTAGGGCCTGTAGCAGCACGCTGACGGAGAAAGTGTACATGGCAAAACTAGTGGTGTTGATGTCCCACCCGAGAAAGGTCACGACGCAAACGTCACCAACCGCCGAAGCAGCGGGGGTAGGATCAGGAGGAGAGGAGCTAAGCCGATCGTGAGATGCTGGGCAGGGTCGGTCGGGGTGGTGTAGCAAGTGTCCATTTTCGCGGGAGAGCGTCTCGAGGAGGATGGGGATGAAGGAAGCTGTGGAGGAACAAAAGGATACGATAAGTGTGAGTGGGGGGGACAGAATGATTGGTCATCTATTAACAGGGCTCAACCTACAGATTCCTACCAAGGACAACGTTAGCAATTAGTCGCTTTACCAGCAGTTACATGCGGCTAGCTAGCGGACTCGGTTAGTAAACTCACCACATATAACATAAACCTCAGACGCAAAGGCATACATATACCAGCCAGAAATCTCCTTCGAGCTAGTTGGCCGTACATCCTCACCAGGGTATCGCAGCGCTGGCGAGGCGAGCGGGTCCTCCTCAGGATTGGGATCGGGATCGGGAGACGGCATATGAAATGGCGATAGGGAAAGCGAAGTAGTAGGTGATGCTTGATTCGGTCAATAGGCAGCCGACTGGACTTTAGTGCCAGGGAAATTCCAAGGAGCAGTAGATTAAGGGAGGGAAAAAGAAAGCCTCTCGAAAGGCGCTGAATAGACAATAGGAAAAGACAAGAAGGGGAGAGAGAAATAGAAGATGTTGCGAAAACACGGCTCCCCAAACTCGACAGAAACGAACGCCCCTTTACCTTGAAATTGTTTTCTCCAAGAACTTGGCATGCCTTGTCTTATTGCCCTCAAAATAAAACAAAAAAGGCCCTAGCTCTTGGCTGGGTCAGAGCCTTTTAAGGTTGTAGCTCCTGCCAGCTGGTGGCTGTAGATCACCTGCTACAGCCAGCTGCACCAGCTGCACGCTAGCCTAGTCTGGAGTATGTCTTCTTCTCTGCTCAAATGTTCTTTCAAATCAAGTTTCCCTGTAGCCTATGACAAACAAAATGGCTGTTTAAATTTACGACCATACATATTGCGAGGTGAAGAAGCTTTCACCTAGTAGCAAGTGCCTCGCCATTACCGTACCTTGGCACGTGATGTTTTTCACTTTCGATGATATTTACGGAGTAACATCGGTTAAACACACTATGTTCATGCAGAGGGCGGCCTGAACCTAGTCCTCTACGTACTTGGCCTTGCAGCATGCTGGTTATGTTTACCTTGTGACACGCTACACAAGCTTCACACCGCCTCGTTAGCCGAATCCTACCAACATTCCTCGCCTTGACAGCAAATAGCTTTAATCATTGACTTGCCTAGCATACTAATAGGCCCTTCAAAGGTTCTCGGCAGAGTAGCCAAACTCCTCTAACATATGCATGTAAGGTTTCAATATGAGCTACATTCCCGCACGCCCTTATAATAGATATGGCTTCCTGTAATAGCGTTAAACTAATAGATTGGGATGGAAATAGTTCTCGTCTAGATCAGAGAGATTGCAAACATAGGAAAGACTAGAGATCGCAAGATGCTAAACACCAAGCACTAAATACCCGGATAAATCAAGGGGGATCTCAACCCCTCTGTTTGTTGCATCTCATATTTTACCCTCTTAATTAGCTAGCCATCAAATACTGCAGGCTTCTTCAAAGGCTTGTATTCGACATTCCCGCTGTGGCGCTTAGGGCACGGTGTTCGAAGCACCGCAATCTAGCATACATCTTTCTTACTGTAATGTAGCTGCCTTGGCTGTTAATGTGTATAGCCCCCCCTTCACTAAAGACTTCTACATTCTTGAAATTCTCACTAACTTTGTCTTTCCCTGGAAACCATGCTCGTATTTTGCGGACTAAATATAAACCGCTACATTGCATCGTGTCACAAAGTCGTTCCAAGCCGCGATGCTATAGAAGCTCCACCAACAGAAGACCATGAGACTGTGTCTTTCTTCTCTTGATCTGCTCTCGTTGATGTTCGAAGGGAGCATTTTGGCAATGCCAACCTAAGTGAAGAAAGACTTCAGAAAATTATGTTTTGGAACGATCTCTATGATGGCGGTATGCCGAGGTTTGAAAATAGAAGGCCACACATCCCTGCATGTGGTGGTAACATAATTCTTTGACATTAGCTAGAGCTCGCTGACAGCCCCGCCCAAGGCGGCTATCATAGAGTTGCAAAGTTGACCTGCGCCTCTATTAGGTGACCCAATGCCACCATCCCGTCCTTGTCCAAAGGAAAAAGGATCTTCCTAATCTTCAGGCAGAACTGCTTGGAGGCACTTCCTAAGCGGGATGTTCAGCTTCTCCGCTGCCTCTTTCGCTGTCTCTAGCCCAAACCAGGCGCTCGCTGCAAAAGGCGCTTTGCTTAGGGCACAGGCGCGTACCGCCGTGGGCATGCTTTTTGTGTCTGCCCCTTTGTAGCAACCAGGTAGATACCTCAAGCCGTTTGCCAATCGGTTGACATTCGCAGCGACCTCTGCAATGTGCTTGTTGAAGAAAAGTTTAGAGTCCAGGTGCAGGCCAAGCCATCTCGTTGATTCTTTTGCCGGGGTCAGCTCGTACGTGCCTAGGCCTTCCACGGTCACTGATAGATTTCCTGCAATCCTCCTTCTGCCCTTGATGTGCAGGAGTGTTGACTTTCCCTAGTCTAATTCTAGTCCGTTGAGTGTAGTCCACCCTATCACTTCCTTCATGATGACTTCGAGTGCACCGCTATTTTCTGCGAAGTCTCGGCCACTAACCACCAGGGCCCACCTGCGTATCCCAGTAGCGGGGTTTTCAACTAAAGGGGTTTTGGCATGTTGGCTCTTTAGCGCCACATATGCGCCCCATTTCCCGTAGAAGACCTGGTTCTTCAGCAACGTGGCGCAGTGGAAGCGCGCCGGGCTCATAACCCGGAGGTCCCTCGATCGAAACGAGGCGTTGCTACTAGGCTATCTTCATTTTTGACCTCTTGCGCAGCTTTGGTGGTTTTTCTTCTCTTTCCCTTTTCCACTTGTTTTTTTTTAGGCTTCCGCTCCCCTACACTCTAACCTATATCGCTCAATCAGAGGAACTTCTTCTTTCCCACCGTCATATTTTGCGTTCCCGTCTTATCCACTGTTCAATGTCTTCTCTTCTATACGATCAAATGTTAAGTGATATCCACCGTCTATGTTAACCCCCAATGCATCGCTCATGATCCAGTCTTAGTGACTATGGTGCCCAGTCTGGGTCAATAGCGGGAGAAGCATGCCGCCAGCTGTAGCCAGCGTATCACGCATCTGCAAGCCTGCGCGTTTTCGCTGATGCGGTGATTCTGGATAGCTATTAGTCGTAGCTGAACCGGACTCGTGTGGACTTGTCTCTTCCTGCAAAGCGTGCATGGCGACGTAGCTAGCGTCATAAAATGTCAGAAAATGTGTTCATACAAGACAAGCTCTGCCACAAACATTTACAAAAATGTGAAAATGGGCTAGAACCTTCAGGCCTGCAAGACATTGATGTCGGGGAAATAGTGCTTACAGAAATGTGCCTGCTGAGAACAACAGTAGCATGCCCGTCCAATAGTGGCCCTCAGTACCCTGCATTCCTCGACCACCGCCTAGCAAATGGATCAGCAGCCACGTGCCCAGCGCGCCACACGGTGCCGCTACACTAAACACTAGCAAGTGGCCGCGAGCAGCATACTTGGAGACACCTTGACGTAGCAGCACAGTCGTGAGACCAAAGGCGGCCGGCGCCTTGTGCACGAGGATGGCTAGAAATATGATGAAGCCTAGCTTGGTATTCTCAGTGCTAGAACTGGCTCCCATGGCAATGCCGTCAGCTGCCGCATGGATCACGAGACCAACTGTCAGGGAATTGCTACGTGAACTAGCACTATACGGAGAACCAACTCGTGTTAACCCAAGCGACGACGAAAATCCCGCGGTTTCCTGATCCAGCAGACTGCCGCTGACCCCGTCGGCACTCCCGAGATTGTCAAGCGAAATGTCTCGTGAAGCTTGGGCCGAAAGATGGTCGGTGGCGTGACGCGGCAGGCGGTCAATGAAGAACATGAGCAAAAAGCCACTAATCAAACTGAAGCCGATAGAAAATGTCGGCAGCTCGGAGTCGGAGCCGGGGTTATGATCATCATTGGCTTCACGGCGTTCAAGTGTCTCGCTAATAGCGGCGAGGATATCACGTTGCACCGGAGCTATGGGGGCCGAGACCTGAAGCTCAGGCAGAGCACCGGGCTCTACGGAACTTTGACCGCCAAAACTGCGACGGTGGCCAGGATTGGTTTCTGGCAGCGGATCGACTGAAGAATGTGAGTGCGAGCGGGCGTGCAAAGTCAGGGCTTCAATGCCTTCTGGGATAATGACGGTCATGGATGTGCCAATAAGAATTCCAACGCCAATGCTAGTTATAAGCCGAAGCTGCGATTGGGAAAGCGTCATAGTCAATGGCAGGACGCCGGCAACGAAGGATCTAGGTATGTTAGGTAAGGGGACGTAGGCGATGCCAGAGTTGAGGACGGGGCTAGTGGTCGAGAGGGAAGCTAGAAAAGGCCGGGAGAAAAGTAGAGAGCACCTACGTCACAGCCATTACCACCTATACAATTCCACATGTTAACATAAACCACTTCTCTCTTCCAACTTTCGGATAGATAGAGACCTACACATAGTGATAGCAGCAAGAAAAGACCACCGCCCATAGTGAAGCCAAAAGTGCGCCAGGCTAGGAAACACTACGGTGAGGAAGGCGCTATACGAGCGAAAGTTACAGTTCAAAGGAGCAAACGTTAAAGAGCCCGGCGAAAGGAGGCATGAACTGAATCAGCGAAAGCACAAGAAAGTGTGCGCAACAAAAAAAAAGCCGTTGCAGAGCATAAATGAGCCACACTTCAGAGTCAATATTCACCCAAAAAGGACGAGGAAGAAGAATTAAACCCAGAAGGGCCAGGTAACTACTTAACCCTAGGAATAGCAGATCGGTAGGCTAAACATCGGCTAATAATTTAACGACGTCACCGTCAATTTTATGTTAACCTTCTGTGCTGAGAACAAAGTGCTTTCGCTTTACTTTTGCGCCCTCATATTTCTATCTTGCGATTTTTCTTAGCGCAGACATGTCCCCCTTACGTCTGTCTTTTCCATAATGGACCAATCGCTCTCCCCAAAGCGGCGGCACATACTCTCCTCATTCAACCCGGAAGTCGACCCGGCTAGGCGCTTGCCAGCAGACCACAAGCACCATAAGCCAAAACACAACTCGACCAGCACGCCAGACCACAGCACAGACCGTCAACGGCGACGGCGACGATACTCATCGGAACAAGACAAACACCGCTGTTCCGACGGCCCACAAGAAGATAGGCAGTCACCTGACGATGGGACGAAACCGCATACCAAAAAACTACGCCTAAAGGGCGAGGGCTCGCGGCGGCGGCGGCGACGGCGACATGAAGATGAAGAGAAGGATAGCAAACACCGGGATCACGATCAGCACCGCCAACATCACAAAAGCCACAGACATCGCCGTCGCCGCCACTCTCGCTCGCCCACGCCTGAGAACCCTCATCAAGAACCCAGTCTGGATCCCGATGCAGCTTTTCGGGAATCGCTCTTTGATGCTCTTGCCGACGACGAAGGCGCTGCATACTGGGAATATGTTTATGGCCAGCCTCTACACGTGTACGGCGATCCGCGTCAGCACAATTCCTCTAACATTCCCGAAGGCACGGGTTCTGGACTCGAAAGCATGACAGACGAAGAATACGCGGCCTGGGTACGTGAGCAAATGTGGGCCAAGACACACCAGGGTTTGCTAGAGGAAAGAGCTCGACGTGATGCAGCACGCGCGGAGCAAGCAGCGCGTCGGAAAGATGACGCAAAACGTCGCCGCGAAGACCGCAAACTCCAGCGCGAGGTAGAGCGCAGCTTACAGGCCGGCGAAGAGAGGCGGCGAAGGCGCACAAGGCGCGAGGCATGGCAAAGCTATCTTGGAGCTTGGAGCCGGTGGGATGGAAGTGTAGATACTATTCCATGGCCGGGTGGTGCTCAGCCACTAGCAGGCGAAGAGGCGGTGAGAAGGTTTTTTGTGCAAGCATTGGAAGAGGAATTAGAGGGCGCGGAAAGGGACAAAGCATTGAAGGAGGAAAGAGTGCGGTGGCATCCGGATAAAATACAGCAAAGGCTGGGCGGAGAGGTGGCAACAGAAGTGATGAGCGGTGTGACCATGATATTCCAGGTGCTGGATAGACTCTGGGGAGAGTCTCGGCAAAGCAAATAACGAAAGAACCGAATCCTAAGAAGCTAGCTTACGGCTGATAGGTCTAATAGACGAACGCGAGATATCCTTCATTAACATAGTACTACATGGCCATAACAGGTAATGAAAGAAAAGGCGACACTATTGTGTATTAACTATAAACGTCCGGATCTCTCCGTCCTATTATTATGGGCAAGTATTTATTAAGCAGCGCCATTCCTGGCCCTTTTCCACCGTCACTTTCCACCGAAGAAATCCCCTTACATGAGCATCAGAGCCGCACCACCAAGCAGAGCACCCAGTCCCATGGCAGCGGTTTGCGCCGGTGCGCCTCCCGTGGCGGTCGAGGTAGACCCAGTGCTAGTGCTGGTTCTGGTAGACGAAGTTGTTCTGGTGGACGAAGTAGTGCTGCCGCTGGTAGTTGAAGCTCCTGCTGCACCTGTGGTCGACGAGGCAGTTGCGCCACCGGTCTCAGAAGCGGTCCCAGATGACGAGACGGTGGTAGTAGTGGCAGTAGAGTCGGTGGCAGAGCCCGTGGCAGAGCCAGTGGCAGTAGTGTCACTAGATGTTATTTCGCTGCCGCTAGCAGTAGTGGTGGCAGTTCCGGTCACGGAGTCAACAACAGACGAAGCGTCAGAGATCAGACCGCCGACACCGGATGTCACATCACCGACGAGAGAGCTTACTCCAGAGCCTCCGGCTCCAATAATAGAGCTGACTTCAGAGCCGCCAGCACCGATGATGCTGGAGAAGAGGTCCTGGGGCCTGGGGCTCTATAAAGGTGTTAGTATTTGTAAGTTTCAAGCGTTTGAGGCAAGTAGAAGACACCCACAGCAGCAGCCAGACCAGCGGCAAGAAGGACAGCAGGAGAGAATTTCATTGCGTGTAGGAGAGAGACTGTGTGTCTGTAAAAGAGTGGGATATGATACTGAGATAGTGCTGCGTTGCGGTGTAGATCGACTGCGCAGTGTGAAGATGGCGTGAAGGGCAGCGAGTATTATTAGCAATGGAAAGCAAATAGTCTAGTGAGAAGACAAAAGGGTAAAATGATCATGGCCAATAGCCCGACAGCTCGTTGCTCTTTATATGTGTTCCCCAAGCTGACAAAGACAGGGCAAGACAGGAAGAGCCAACCAAGCCATGCCTCATTCCGGTCTTTCCTCATTCTCAGCCGTTCGTGTTGCCCCTGTCTCTTTCTCTTGACCTTTCGCTACTCATTGCTCTTATGATTTCCCTCTCGTTCTCTCTCTTTCTTTGTGGCTCGCTGTCTGTCTGTCTCTCTCCTTCTCGTCCGTAAGCCAAGGGCAAAAAAGAAAATCTCACACCCGTCTTCTGGACCCACACCCCCGCTGGTCCCACCCCGTCAAAGTCACCACACCCCTTTTGCCGGCCCCACTTTTAAGCTCGACTTCCAAGAAGGAACTGCCCTCTCTTTTGGTCCTACTTTTTTTCAATTCTTGTGCCCTGAACAAGCAAGAACAAAACGCGTGGCCCCTTCCCTCCCTCCCCTTCTTGAAGTCGAGAATAAGCCTGATGGCGCCACTCCCTCCCTTATTCTTGATGTCTCCCCCTCCAATTCGCACTTCTTTTTCTTTTTCCTAATTCTTCGCTGTTTTTTCAGTGGTTGGGCTGGGCTGTTGGTTGGCTGGCCTGCATATTCCTGTCTAACTGGGCGGTTTCTTCTTCAAGGAAAGAGGACCGAAAGTCTGCGCACACCTTCCCTTTTTATCTGACCTTGGCTGGCGGGCACTTGCTTTTTGCCCGCCTTCTCTTTGCTCCTTCCCTGCTTCTTTCTAGTTACTTTCAGTGACACTTGTTGCTATTTTGGAAAGTGTCCGTAATGTCACTCACCATCTTTTAAATAAACGCTTTGCTCATACAATTTTTGTGTCCAGGTACAAATATACAAAGATACAAAAATACAAAATACAAAAATACATACCCAGTAGTACCTTGAGGCTACCAGCCACACAACACAACATAGCAGAGCATAGCACGGCTTCAGCTCCTCCCTGTAGCACAGCTTAATGGCTTGCTGCTGCACCCAATCATCGACATAGACTACACTGCAGCCATGAACACGCCGCTTTTCTCGCCGTTGCTAATGAGCTGGGCTTCGTATCGCAGGCCCATGCCATGCTACCTCTTCCTCTATTGCTACTCCAACACAACAGCACAGCAACATGGGACGCGCAATCATGTTATATCCGCATCGCACATGTGTAGGTAGAACAGGCAACCTTGTACCTTTGTACCTCGTACCTCATATCTCGTGCCTCCTCATACCAGGAATCGCCACGCTTGCTGCAAACAGTTGTTCGCAAGAAGGCTCGTCTTAACATCAGAGGCCCATTCACCTCACTCACACCCACCTACACACTCACACACACTCTCTCTCTCGTTCTCCTTGCCTCGGTGTTGTTTCTTTTGTTCTTGCTTTCATCCCTTCCCCCTTCTCTTACCCCCGGTTCTCCATGTAGCCGTCTAGCTGTCTAGCTCTAGCTGTCTAGCTGTCCAACTGTCCAACTGTCCAACTGTCTGCCCCCCTACACGCCCTGTCCAGCCCATGTGCTCCTACTGCAACGCTCAGTTTGATCCCAACTCTCCTTCTTACCTCCCTCTTATGTAAACATCCTTTCCGTTGTCGCTGTAAGCTCAATCCTACTTTAGGCTGAGTTTAATTGGCCAAAGTCCAAGACGTCATTTAGCATTTTAGCCTTTCGGCCTTATAGTTAGTTTTCTAGTCTCTCGCCTCCATCCTCTCTGGCTTACAGCAAAGAGGAAGCAGAGAAAAGGAAGAAAAAAAGAGAACCGGAAAAAGAAGGGCAGCAGAAGTACGCCAGAAAAGAACAGCTCTCGCAGATTCTTGTCTTGCACCATCTTGCCCATTTTGCTCGGCTGATGCTTGCCTTTTCCCATGCCTCTCCCTCCCGCATCTTGGCTCACAATCACACACCACACCATCTTACACAAGAGTTCTACACCTTTACACAAAATAACCCCTCTAAGCCTTGCACAACATTGCCAATACATGTAACCCTGGTAACATCTTGGCAACCCTATTAACAAGCCACACAGCAACACAACAACAACAACAGACAGTCTCAAAATCCCCGTTTGTCTCATTTCCAAGCCTCATCTCCCCTTTCTTACCCCCTTCTTGTCTGAAACCTGGTCTATTGTGGCTATGAGGCTTGCAAGACGAAAGGGAAGTAGTCGAACCTGTCTCGTCTTGTCTCTCCCTTGACCTTTCGCCTCATTACAAACCCTAAAGTAATGGCAAACAACCAACCCTAATTATACACCATGATTTCGTCTCCTTTCCATATCCTGACGTCTCTCCCTTCTGGTCATTGGTCTAGACTCTTCTCATGGCCCTTCTAAGTAAGGTGCAATGCCCTTTTTCAGCTCCATGACAATTTCACTAGCCTCTTCGGCGCTCTTGGCCTCGAAATCGTAGCGTTTGCTTTCTGTGCCCTTGTATACCATAAGCTGTAACCAACCGTTAGCACACCCTCGCTGTCTCTCTTTCCCGAGCCCCCTCAGATTCAACATACCTTTAAGTTTGTAGGGTGCTTACGCAATACCTTACAGCCAACAGCATTACTGAAGTGTACTGTGGTTGTCTTCCCACTTGCTCCAGCTGCAGGAATAATGTGAATATACTCGCCATCAATGACCAACGAGCGTTCGCTGGTTCCGACCAAACGCATCGTCTGCTTGCGCCATACTGTGTATTTTTTATAGTTTGCTGAGCCCAGTTCGTCCTGTTTGAGTGCCTCGCGCGTTAGTGGGTGAATGCCCATGAACTGCTTCTTGGCCCGTCTCGAGTGCTGTGACGACTCCACTAAAGGCAACACCTTGGGGCTAGCACTTGTTGGCGACCCGCTACTCGTCAAAGGTCCATCCGTAGCAAATCTCCGGCGATAGAGTTCTAGGTCCGAGACGTTGCCGAGGGAAGCAACGGGCCGATCAAGCCGAGCAACAGCTCCGGACCCAGGAATCTTGAGAACATGGTTGGCTTGGTCTAGTTGCCTCTTCTGGCATACGATGTCGAGTACTTCTGCCAAATACATATCTGTCGTAACATCAACAGTCACCAGCTGGCTAGCGGCAATATCCGATGTCAAGATATGAATGCGCAACAACTTGTGCTGTCCCCGCATGCGATTAGACGATACTGGTGCTTGCGGCGCATCAGCTGGGATAATGTTCTGGTTCCGAAATGTCGTCGTAAGGAGAGGGTTGATATATGCCGGTGGCATGTACGCTGGAGGGGGAGGAGGTGGTGCTGCAGGCTCTGGAGGCTTGTCGCTGGTAGGCGAGCCAACGCCCAGCGCATCATCTATGTCTGCTTCTTCATCGGCATATTCTGCCGTCTGCTGCAGATTGTCTCGTCTCTCAGAGTC
The DNA here is from genome assembly GCA_038382965.1 of Ceratocystis huliohia. Lineage (NCBI taxonomy): Eukaryota > Fungi > Ascomycota > Sordariomycetes > Microascales > Ceratocystidaceae > Ceratocystis > Ceratocystis huliohia. The sequence goes on along the minus strand of JAXCEX010000021.1, from coordinate 65,942 downwards.
TGATGCCATGACTAGTGCAAAATCGTCATAGTGTGCTGAGTTCGCACGGCCTCTGCCTCTGACACCTCCGCCTCCACCCGCACCCCCTACACCACCGCCTCCGCTTCCTGGTCCGTTGTTAGCCGTGACAAAGGATGCCAGAGGCTTAGTGCGTTCTAAAGGCGGGAAATCATCATCAACTTCTCCGTCTTCCATCATACGCAATGTCCACCAATTAACGCCCATCTTATTCTCAGGCAATGGCGGTTCTCTTTTTTCCTCAATATAACGTAACAGACTGAGGCCGATGAGCTGGGCCACGGTAACGGGCTTTGAGCTGCCTGTATCATCGCTAACGTCTCGTCGTATTTGCACTTCGAATGGTGTTGATGATTGGTTGCTAAAAGGGGCAAAAATCCGTACACAGAAGGGTGGTTTGCGCTCGCCTTGCCCCGAAAGATTGGCAAAGCGAGCAAATGGCACTCCAGAAGTCTTTTTTTTTAGTGCCTCGGATAGTAAAGACTTTGGTTGGATCATACTGAGAGGCCGAATGGCGCTTATGGGTCGAGCAGGAGGTAGGGCCGTAAGAACTCTAGGTATAACTGGAGCAGGAGATCGTCTAATTGTTGAGCGGCGCATAAACTTGCGTGGCGGCGTTCCAACAAGCTGTGTTGTAGGTGAGGCAGGAGGATTGACCTGCATGGGGTTGTCCACCGTGTCTAGGATAGAAACTGAGTCAAGTGTATCGGGGAATCTAGCTGACGAAGCATCCGAGTCGTCATCATCATCATCATCATCTTCGTCTTCATCTTCAAGCAACGATGAAATTTGTAGCTGCTTTTTCTGTGTTTGTGACTGCGGCTTCATTGCCTTAGCCCGAGCCACTACAACGGCTGCCACAGCTGCCACAGCTCGCTGTCTCTGCATAGTGTCAAGTTCATTTTCTGACGAGACCTCACTACTAGTAACAGTGTCTCTCCGTGCACGCTCCACTACCGTTTCCAGGGCCGACTGTGAGCCTCTGCGAGCAGCTGATAGCGGACTAGAGAGTGAAGCACGTGGAGAGGCAGCTACAGGCATCGTCGGCGGTCGCAGTGATGAACTTTGTGAGGGCGAAGAGCCTGCCCGACTGCGCACGGGCATTTTTGTGAACTTGATTTGCGACGGCTCTCGCCGATGTTCCTTGTGTTGCCCAGATTGCGCCGTTGGGTCGGCCTCATCCTCGCTGTCATCGCTGAGATCACTGCTGTCTTCCTCCTGGTCAGGAGGCCTATGGCCTCGTCCACGCCGACGTTTCGGCCCAGCTATTGGTGTTACAGCACTACTTCCCATGCCACCCTGTGGACCGAAAACATCCGGCTCATCCTCTAGCGTGTGTCCTACGGCTCGCGGTGCCTGGAAGTACTCAGAGGCAATAGCAGTTGGGATGGGCGGTGAATAGGTCCGCTTAATGTGAGTCGGGTTGGCTTTCCACCCAGTAGCCTTGAATGGGCCTGTATTTAAGAACCCATCATTAAGTGTTATAAGGCGTTCGCCCACCCCATCAGCAATCTCATCCAGGTAGCTAGTGCGAAGCTGGTAGGCCACTAGGCTACATGGCAAGACAAGTTTCCAAGGAGCCACATGTCAGTAAACTACTTGATACTAATTGCATAGACTTCAATTCCGGGGAGAACTTCTCACTCTTCTGTTTGCATAACTGACATGGTGACTGCAGCTTGCTCTGTAATGGTTATGAATACAACAGTTTTCAGGCAGTTAGGCTTGACTTAAGGCAAGAAATCCGCGATTTTTTGACGAAGAAACGGGTGTGCTATTAGTCGCAGTGTTCACGGGCCAGTTCAAATGGCGGCTCGGCGGTAAATAATGATTCAAATTGATGGTGATAAAGGGCTATATGCAATGCAGTATGGCCAATCGGGTTTTGAAAGAGGGCTTAGCTCAAGCTGAGGAATTTGGGGATCGTTGGTGTGGGTCCAGGGATGGATGTTGGTTAGGGTTGTAATGTGCTCTAGGGTTTTGTGCGACATGGAAAGAAATCACGAAGAGACTACAAAATATTTCATTTCCTTGCTCGCAAAAACCGCCTCTCTCTGGATATATTTTATCCTCGGATAGTGAAGATGCCTTGAATCTATTCTGTCACGTCTCTATGTTGCACCATTGAAGCAGATTTTGCCCTTGCCCTTCGTTGTCCTCTTTATTCCTCGGGTTTCCTATATTGCCAAAGCTATGTGACAAAGGGATCAATAGATGCAGCTGCCACTATAGCGGCTACTACCGCAACTATCGCCATTATCACCAAAAGATATCGGCAATAAGGGTTGACGTTACGTTGTGTCCAATCTCTGCATGACTGAAATGGCCAGAATCGGTTATTTCTGGTCTACACAAATAAATAACCAGGGAGAATTATTGACCGTCTCTCAAGCTTGACAGTCTTCACCACTCTATTTAGAATGGTCCAAAACATCACGCGAAAGCCCTAATGATCTAGTCAACGACAGCTCAACAACGACAATAGCATCCAGTTATTGCCATCTTGCTCCTTATCTCTACCATCACTCTAACCCATCGCCGTCATGATATTTGGCTTCAGTCTTGCTCCAGATCATTATGGCCACCCCTCTTCCCTCCCTCATAATTTCCACCGACTAAATGAATTTTCAGCATTTGCTCCTCGAACAATACCTCCCTAGTAATTCTTCAGGTAAACGATACCAATAACCTCACAGATAACTCTATGTGATAACGATGAACTTGGCTCAGTCAGTACTTATTATGTTTTGCATTACACCTATAAACCCCAACGTGTCCCCTGACCTATCAAGCATTAGAATGCTATGAACGAGGATGTTGTCGCGATGCTTTTGAACTGAATCCTTAATCATGCCCTCAAGTTCTAACTCAGACAAGCTATGACCTATTCGTTAAGGGACGCATCATATAGCCTTTAGTGGATTTTATATGATCTAAAATGGTACATCGATCAGCCCAATTTTTGGCCTTGGGAGTATTACGCCTTTCAATTCGGTTGAAGAAACTACACCCATAGTCAGAGCTTCTATGTTGGAAAGCTCACAACACAGTACGTATAGTACGGGTTCACAGTCATAATGATTGCATATTAAATACCAACCTTGAACCCTCACATGAACTAACATTAATGATTGAGATCCCCTAGGCTGAGAGCTCTCACCCATGAACGAGCCGCAATCCGTGAAGAGCTCTGCAGAGACGCAGGGGTTAGAGGATAATGATTATTTGATACTGAAATTCTTCCTGTGCTCTAATACATGTCATTTGGTTTTCAATATCTTCTCCAAATTGCACGCGATTATAGCGTTGAGAAAGCAAAGGCTTGGTCTGAATCTAAAATTTTACGCTTGGCTTTTTGCTGATCATCTATTATGTGTAGGATGCCAACATTGACTTGTATGCTACATCATGTTAATATAGGGTTATATTTTCCTGAACCCTAGAGTCATTTCTCTTTCGTCAGCCACACTTTCTTTTCCCCTATTCTAGATTAAAAACACGTCTTCATTTCCTTTGCCCTTGTCCCAGCCTCCCCAGCCTCAAAATTAAATGGGGAAATCAGTTAAACCCTACTTACCGCCTAAATAAGTGGGGTCATTACACTGGAGCCTAGTCTAAAATACGGCAGAAACAAGTAATGGAGGGGCCAACTAGGATTCTGACTCCTACCGCCTTTTGTCAAAAAGATGTATAAAAGGCCTGTGATGCCGCCCTTCATTTTAGTTATTTTCTTTCCTTTCTTCTTCAGCTCTCTTTGCCTTTTGGCTAAGATCAAGTGTAGTATCTGTTCTTTTCAGTTTAATCTCTGAAAGTGTTCTAAGGAACACAATCGTGATTATACTTATTTTTGGCTCTCGGACTTTGGCCGCTATGCTTGCATATGTCATCGTCCATAGTGTCCCTGGTATTACACTGCTTCCAGGCGACGCGAACTTTTTTTTTTTCATTGCTCCACGGGCTTGATTCCGGGTTGTGACGAAGAAATATACTTGAGGACTGTGAATGAAAATGGTGAACGGATTGAAGTATTGAATATTTGCTGTGGCATCCGACGTTTTTCTCTGGGTGGATGAAGCTAGAGTAAGAAGGAGTGTGGAAAAAATTACGTGGGTAACCTAACCATTCTTCATACCAATCCCATCAATCGCAAAAATGTCTAGCCAGACCGGACTTCTCGCCTCTACTATCTTCGACGACCTTAAAGCTCGTGTTGAAACGGACTCTCAGACGCGTGAGGATATTGCACAGGCTGTACAAAAAATCAACGCTAGCAATGCCTTTTCGACTGGATTATTGACGCGGGTTCATTCGACACCGAGAGCAAAATGTGAGTTTTTCCATACTTCTCTACCCTATGCTCTTACTAGTAATTTCATGGTTTCCAAGGTTTTCAGGCTGTCCCAGAAGAGAAATGAATCCTATGAAAGATTTGCTGACTTGTGATTTGCATACAGATCCCGAGCTACTCACACAGGTTGAGGCCGGCATCAAAAAGGATATTGTAAACATTAAGGAGCTGGCAGCGCTGGCTTCCGAGCACCCTTACTACAAGTAAGTAGTAACCATCCATCGAGGATGGATTTTGAAAAAAAAATGAGATAGGGAAACATGAGTCTGACAGAATTAAACATAGGTTTAACTTTCTCTGGAACCGTACGATAGAGAATGTTATCTTCTCGATCCTCATGGCTGGTTTCCTGGGTGGTGTAGCAACGGAGACGTCAGCGGGCGAACTGGGACGAATCTTGACACCAGAACAGGTGAGCGAGGTTCTGCAGGGTAAGTATCAAATGGACTATCTCCGATTTTTTAGTTCGAATGTTTTTCCCCTTCTTTTTTAGTTAGAAAACTACTAACACACCATCTAGTCCCATACAACGTCAAGGACCGCGACACGTTCCATATCACGATCGAGGAATATCTTCTCGCAGTCACACGTCTGACTGAAGAACTCTCGCGTCTCGTAACCAACAGCGTGACACTCGGGGATACGGCGCTGGCTGTACAGGCCGGGCAGGTAGTAAAAGACCTTTTCGCTGGCTTCCAAATGCTCAACCTCAAGAACGATATTATCCGCAAGCGTAGCGATGCCGTCAAGTACCACGTCAAGAAGGTTGAGGACGTTATTTATGATCTGTCACTTCGGGGTCTCTTACCTCGGGCTGAATCTGATGCTGATGCCGTGGTGCTAGACGCTGATCAGCAGTAGAATATTGTTTCTTAGTAAGCATATATATTCTGCCACTATACACTTATTGTACCATGTGATTATTGAACGCCATGCCTCTCCCGCTCTGAATTTCCCGTAAAGGACAGTTGGCTGTATCTGCTTTCCTTGGAACAAAAACTCCAGTTTATTGCAACAGAAAATGCCACAGTCAAGTAGACAAATGCTCTACTTTTTATTGGAAATATCGTTGTGTGCTGCTTTAGCAGCGTCAGCTACTAAGCTGTTGAAAGAGTTCTTCGCCGGCATGAGCGAAGGCTACATATCCTAAATCTCGGCCATTTAAGCATCCAACTTCCGAATCAAGTAGACATAGGATGTTATATTGGTGATGTTATATCCAAAGTTCACGGCATAAGAGCGGTTTTCATTCGTGCAAGTTTGTCGCACGCACGCATACCATAGCGGGACTATGCTGACTAATCTGGCATAGAGATATGCATCCACGCTCATTCTCTATTGCGGGAACTTTTTGATGCCTCGATTGCGAATACGACGCTTAATAATTCTTAGAGGATTTATCCAAACATTCGATCGATTCTCATCCGCCATGATGAGACTACAGCATGTATGGAGCCCAGCCTCGATCCATGATGCAAGCTCGTATTCGATTGTTGCGGTTATAACTTGTCAAATTTGAACAAGTTAGCAACATTATGCTAATTCAAAATATATGCAATTTCTACTGTTTGGATATTAGCTGGGAGTACACGTTTACGATGATGGGGAAACATAAATTAGCCTGAGTCAGCTCTAAAACAAGTGAGTGGGATTAGGTAGCACAAGAGCGGCTTGCCAAGATTAGGGCATGGGAACTAAGAAACGCGGATGGAAACCAATGGAAAACTGCTTGATGATGTCGACGTGAGATGAAGTAAAAGAGCGCTGGGCAATGGGGGACGAGATCGCATAACCACATATCACCAGAAAAGAAGCGGCTGCATGATGTTGGCACTTGTTACAGGGAAACGAAGTCAAAAAGCACTTCGCTATGCTCGGGACTAGGTTTACCGGACACCGAGGAAAGACCCTTTTTGGTGAAGGATTGTTAAGCGAATCTAGGAGAAGCGGCGGCGCTGACATGGCAAAATCCCTATGACGACATCGAGGTATTGGAGAGGGAGAGAAGTGGAGGGATCTTCTTAGGAGTACAGGCGGATTTGGGTTGGAAGTGGGTGGGATGGTAATGGATCATGATACATGATTGTATTGTGATAACAACCTCGCTGAAGATCATCTGAGACAGGGGGCTTGACTGTGTGGATGATGGGAAAGATTTTGCCTTTTAGACCGAGAGGGGCAAGAACATATGAAGAGAATTCGATAGTCATATTACGTAGGTTCTTCCCCGACATGGTTCCGGTAATGCCATTTTTTCCCCCCTCGTGAGCTAGTGGGCGAATAGCAGCCGGGCCAATCGGAATAGCTGGCATGGGGGGAGAAGCAGAAAGAAAAGAGAGACCGAAGACAACCGAGAGAAGGAAGACAGAAGGAAAATTAGGCTAGGTAGAGGAGGCACTGGAGAGACAAGAAGGGGCCTAGAACTGGGCCGGAGTTCAGGTCAACAAAGCAGGCAAGGCCGGCTGTAGTTGATGGATTGTCGTTGAGCACCAAGGTCTGTGCATTGACGGCAAGAATTACAGTGCCATGTCATTTACCATGTTTTATTGAATAAGCGCTATTAGTGCTAGCAAGTTGGAAGCACTGAAACTAACATTGTGCAGAAATTATATTTGTCATGAACAAAAACATGGCGATTCGGCAGGAAGATACGGCAATTGAATAGAAGGGATGGATGCAAGAGACCAAACGCGAAATAGGCCCGGATAAGACCTAAGGAAGAAATCAAACTGGCGAAGAAGCCAGAGGAAACAGCGAAAAAGACGACATCGAAATACCGACAGACAAAAAGGTGGGGAGAGTTCGTCATCTGAGGAGACACCTCGGGAAAAGGAGCCATAGAGATAGGGCGCGAAAGAGAAAGCGACGCTGAGCCAGAAGCTGGGAGGAAAGAAGGAAGCAAGAAAACTTGTGGGACCTATCTCGGCGTCTATGTTGAGACTTTGTGTGAAGCGGCGACGGCGGCTGCTGTATGGCACTGCCATGTTGTATTACTAAGGTTACCAAGTCTAGAACTGCACTAAAAGGGCTAGGACCTAGCGCTCACGCTCCTGCCCTTGCCCATCCATGTACAGCAAAAAACGAACCCATGAACATGACTGACAATGGCCTTCGTAACTTGGTTGGGAGGAGAAATAAAGCGGGGATTATGAAAGACAGGACATTCAGCCAGACAGCAAGACAAGCAACAAGGTAAGAAGCTGGGCATCCCTCCCATCTCGCTCTTGCCAAGGCCTAGAGGAACGTGAGAAGGAGGGGAGGGTGAAGTTCGCTCGGCTACCTTATGGTGCCCTGCACCGTAGCCAGCGTGTGGGCGCAAGAAACAGTGTCAGAACGTCATGCGGTAAGGCGGCTTGATGCAAAAGACCAGAGGATGGGAGCGACAGGGAAAGGGCAGTGACGAGACAACTGTGTGCGGACTGGGTTTCCGCCGACCAATGGGGAAAGGGGGAGGATAAAAAGAACACCATCCGCTCAGTTCAAGTGGGCGCACAAAGGGTACTTTCTTCTTCTGCTTAGTACACAGCTCTTTGATTTTCCTTGAACTTTTTGCCCGGCCTTCATTTTTCTTACGAAACAATGCCTCTGACAGTCTTTTTTAAAATAAGAGAAACCAAATGAAGGCCGGTCAAAAAAGGTGTAAGGGAAAAAAGAGCAAGAAAGTGGGGCCGACAAAAAGAAACGAGAGCCAAAACGGTCCTTCCTTCCTTCTCCTTCCTTCCTCCGTTTCCCCCTGCTCTTTCAACGAAATAAAGTTTGGTCCCAAGTACCTGCCATAACTGAGAAGCTTTCCTCTTAGTGCGGTAGAGAGAACGACTTGCGTGCTTGCGTGAAGATAAGAAAATAATTATTATGGGCACACAATAGACAGAATATGACTGAACTCATAAAATAGGTGCTCCAATTCCTAATGAACAGAGCATACTGGCCTTGTTGCTAAACAGCCCAAAAACAGAAGGTAGTGCAGGTGTAAGTATCTGGATGGAAAGAAGGACAAAGAAGTTCCCCACTGTTCGCTGTTGCTTCCTCGCCCTTCTTCCGTCCACGCACCACGCCATAGCCCACCCAGGCCTGCTCCCACCTCTGATTCACCTTACATTTGCTCTATGACTAGCCGCCTCTTTCCTAAAAGGAACCGGAAAATGAACAAATAAAAAGAAGAGAAAAAAAGGCTGGATAAAATTTGGGCTATTTGCTTCACTCATCTCCCCCAACACCCAGGACCTAGAGCTCAGAAGGCGCAACTGCAATGAAGCCACATTTGGCTTAGAAGGAAAGAACCCCTCTTCTTTCTTCTTTTAGGTCCTTCACTTTCCTGTAGTTTGTCTCGTAGCCTGTTCTTTCTATAAATTGCTTCCCTCCCTACTTTCCTTTCATCTCCTCCACTCTCTTCTCTCTTCTCCTGCCTGCCTTGCGCTTGGTCTACAAAGACTTTGTCTGTTTTGTCTTGCCGGCGGCTGAAGAGGCAGAAGCTTGTTTTTGTCACAACATAATATATAATACGAGCCCAGAACTTTTTTCCATCTTTCACTATGGGCAGTTCCAACAACAGTAAGCCCACCAGCTGGGAGGGCACCTCGCTGATCGATTCCCGCCAAGACAGCAGCAGCGGCGAGTCTTCTTCCCAAGACTCGTCACCATCTTCTCCCCAGAACTACCAAACCATTTACGCCCCTCCAGCCTCCAAGCTGATCGGAGACAAGGCTAGCCCAGCTGCGCATTCGGCCTCTAATGTTGTGTCGATGCCCCCCTCCCTCAATATTGTTGACGGCTGGATATCTGGCCATTCGCCCAAAGTTGACTACTCAGGTGAGATGGAATTCGGTGGCTCGCTTGGCACTCTTTCTCTTATTATTGGCTTTCCGTTGCTCATGTGGTGGATGTGGGCTGGTGCCTTTTACTACAATGGAAAGTTGCCCCTGCCCGCTGAAGGCCAGTCAATCCCCGACTTTCTGCGCCACCTTTACTCTCTAGTTCTTGAAGGCGCGTATCCTACCTTCTGGGCCTGGAAGGTCTACTGGGGCATGTTCATCTTTGAGGCTATCTGCTACTGCACGCTTCCCGGCGTCTGGCAGTACGGCAAGCCCTTGCCTCATGAGGGCGGCAAGCAGCTCAAGTACTACTGTAACGCCTACTTTAGCTTTTACTTTACTATCTTCACCGTTTCGGTACTGCAGCTTACCGGTGTGTTTCACCTTGAGAGCGTCATCGATAACTTTGGGAGTCTGATGACTGTATCCATAATTAGCGGCTTTGCCGTTTCCGTCATCGCCTATGTCTCGGCTCTGATGCGAGGGGCCGAACACCGTATGACTGGGTACCCTATTTATGATTTTTTTATGGGGGCCGAGCTAAACCCCCGTATGTTTGGCATTTTGGATTTTAAGATGTTTTTTGAAGTTCGACTGCCGTGGTATATACTGTTTCTCCTAACCTGGGCCACTGCTGCCCGCCAATGGGATCGCTATGGCTATGTCTCGGGTGAAGTGTGCTTCCTCCTCATGGCCCATTTCCTTTATGCCAATGCCTGCTCCAAGGGCGAAGAGCTGATTGTGCCCACATGGTGAGTCTTCCCCCTTCTTTGCTCTGGCCTCTCCCTCCGCTGACCCAACTTCTTTAGGGATATGTACTATGAAAAATGGGGCTTCATGCTCATTTTTTGGAATCTTGCTGGGGTGCCCTTCTCCTACTGCCATTGCACTCTGTATCTCGCCAACCATCACCCCTCTGAGTACCATTGGAGTAAGCCCGCTCTTGCTGCTCTATTTACCTCGTATCTTTTCGTCTACTGGGTCTGGGACTCGTGTAACAGCCAAAAGAATCGCTTCCGTGCCATGGAACGCGGCCAAGCTGTCTTCCGCAACACTTTTCCACAGGTGCCATGGCAGACAGTACACAATCCCAAGACTATTCGTACGCCTGATGGCGGCACTATCCTCGTAGATGGCTGGTATGGCATGGCTCGCAAGTTACATTATAGCTGCGACGCCTTCTTTGCCATTTGCTGGGGACTCATTACTGGCTTCGACTCGCCATTCCCGTGGTTTTACCCTGTATTTTTCTGCTGCATGATTGCTCATCGCGCTGCCCGTGATATTCGCCGCTGCCGCTTCAAGTACGGCGAGGCGTGGCTTGAGTATGAGCGTCAAGTACCCTATCTCTTTATCCCCTACGTCATCTAGGCTATGGAGCATGGTCGTTGATTTGCTTCTGGCTTTCTCTGGATGTGTTATCTTTTCTTCCCATTTTCTTCGTTGGGCGTTCCAGGCTTTTGGGATAAACCTGACTACATTTCTTCCCCCATACTGCTTTGTTTATTTTTATGATACCGCCATTCTCCAGCTCTTTGTTCTGTTCCCTTGTCCCCCAGTTTGGCAAGAAAAAAAATACTTGTCAATGATTTTTGTAATTCCATAGAATTAATGACCCAAAATATATACTTTTGAAAATAATACACTTAAGAAACCATGGATAGAGTAGAGTGGAGGTAGAAGAATAGGTGAAGGTGATAGAATCCACGGATTAGCTCCCTCGGTAGTGTCAAGTAGCCAAGTCGATTCTAATGTTGATGCGTGCTGAGGTCATGCAAGGGACCAATCCAGCCCGACTTTAGCCCAGTCAGCGAAGGGGAAACCAAGACACAGGTTGGTTTAGAACCCAATGGCTACATATTGGGTACATGTGGTAATATATGACCACATGGCATTACATGTACATTATTCACAAATACAACAATCTATACACACGGTCTTGATCATACACCATAGTTTCTTGTTTACAATACATTAAAAAAAAAGAAGGACGGGGCATTGTTTAACGGTCGTGCGTAGATAGATGAGAGAGACTGTTGGGTGTGTAAAAGACAAAAGGGATGTGTGTATGTGTCCGTGCTTGCCTGCATACATGCATAAACTAAGCCTGTTCCATACACTAGAAATAGAGGCCTAAGAGAGAGGAAGGGCCAGGGCAACACACAAGATAACACACAATATACGGGTCAGGCGAGTGTGAAAGCTCATGGAAACGGTTAAAGAAAAAGGCAGGATGGAACCGAGAGCGTTTAGTTTAGCACTCGGCACCAAGGGTAGCCTTAGAGTTCATGAGCAAGGCGACAATCAGACCGTACAGACCCAGAACTTCAGCGAAAATCAGAATCAGAATCATACCAACAAACAGGCGCGGCTGTTGGGCACTGCCGCGCACACCAGCATCACCAACAATGCCGATGGCAAAACCGGCAGCCAGACCAGCCAGACCGACAGCCAGGCCGGCACCGAACTGCACAAAGGCAGTGTACAGGGGAAGCTGCTGCTTGAGGCCGTCGGAAATCAGCACCGAGACGACCAGGCCGTAGATACCAATGATACCAGCCATGACAACGGGGATAATGTCTGGACGAAAGGGGGGATACGTCAGTTTGGCTGAAGCAAGCTAAAACAGGCTATTGATACAAGTGGAAATAAAAGGCTTACTCTTGACAATCAGGTCAGGACGCAGAACACCCATGGCGGCGACACCGACACCAGACTTGGCAGTACCGTAAGAGGCACCCAAGCAGGTGAAAACAATAGCAGAGGTGCAGCCCATGGCACCGAAGAAAGGCTATATTGGATGGCAGAGAAGTCAGTATGTGTGTGGTTGTATGCATTGTGAATAAGGCGTAAACAAGGGAGTGCAGAGCTATAGTGCGCATGAATTCCCGATCGCGGTGCTTGAGGTAGTTAACCATAGGCGTTGTCGAGAACGCACTCCAAGCCAATTGATCGCGTCCATATCGTGAGAAGCGATTTTAGACAGGAGTTCGCAATGACATGCAATCGTTTGACGCGCGTTTCTTCGACTTGTGAAGCTCCGATTGTTAAGCAATTGGGATGAAAACGAGGCGAGCGTGTTTTTGGCAGATATGAAGCTTGGTTGGCTGCATTCGGGTAATCTCAAGCTATGGGGAAGACGGAATGGGGGGCACAATTTTGGTGGAAGGCATTGCGTTGCGCAACATACCGCGTAGACGGGGCTGAAGACGAAGAGGCCGTTAGCATATGGTTATTGAATTGTAAATTGGCGGCGCAATCATAGTGTCCACGTGAACTACCATCGTCATATTACCGCGCTGAGCACTCGATAACTTTCCGGGACAGGACAGCTAGTCTATAAGGCTAGAACAAATATATCGCGCATAGCAGGTAGCCGACGGAAGACGATGGCCCCAGATAGTAGAGACAACAAGGCCAAAGACACATCAATGGAAATGTCTGTTGTTGCGGATGAAGAAGACAGGGAAAAGTACTCACCAAAGTTCAGTGGCCATTTTAGTTATATTTGTGAAGATTTACAAAAAAGACGAAGAAAAAAATGAATGAAAGATGGTGAGAAGAGGAAGAAGGTATCCAGCAAGTTTTCTCTAGAATTGATTGGCGCAAGGAGAAGAAAAAGAAAAGGGTACAAATGAAATGTATCACGAGTCACGAGGCAAAAGTCGAAATAAAGAGAAGGAAAGAAGAAGATGGGAAGAAACGATTCAAAGTTCTGAGAACAGAAAGAAAGGAAGAAGAAGAAAAGGAAGAACGACGGCAAGCTACATTAATAAAACCCCAGCATAAAGACCCATAAGAGAAGAGAGAACAGCCGTATCAAAGCCAGCCTTGCCTAGTCTTGCTCTGCTAAGCCAGCTGCGGCTGTGGTCCTCCCAAATCCAGCGAATGAGAACACGGCATATCCAATCACGTGACTCAGCTCGGATTTCTCAAAGGCGCAGCAAGCTTGAGAGGGACCATACCATGGCCCAAGGCCCCCTCGCAGAGATTAACAGTCCCCATTAGCTGTGCTGCGAACGAGAAGGCCAAAAAAGACCGCATTATTTCTGGCGCGTCTAGTGTCCCATGCATTTACTTGTTTTTCATTGTTTGCAAAGTTGCTTGCATTAATATCCTACAAATCTGTAAATTTCTCGCAATGCGCTGGGTGTGAGGCAGGATGCTTGCAAAACTAGACCCTAAATCGCTCACTAGCTGAAGCCTGTCAAAACCCTTATCCATGCCTAGGCGGCGGCTCATGCTCACCGCCTTCTAACTTGGCAAGGCCATACCGCTTTCAGTCACAAACGGCAGAAAAAAGTTTTGGCTTCATCACAAGAGCAAGAAGGACATCGTTCACTCCTTCTCTTCCATTCCCACTTTCCTGTCTTCCATATACCCAATCGTGCTTCCTCCTTTTTGTCTTTTCCCTTACTTGTTCTTTCTTCCACGACAGGGCGAGCCAACGCAGTGAACCCTGGGTTCTTATTATTTGTTCTACCACCAAAAGACCAACTATTTCGAAATGGATGACCAGCAGGCTGTTTGGCCCCGCGCCGATGAGGCTCTCGAGCAGGAGTAAGTAGAGGTCATTAAACATGACATGCCCCAGAGATAGCAAACTCGCAGCACGCAAAACGGCCCTTCTTGCTAACTTGAATTCTCTTAGGATCTACAGTCTTGTCCAGGCCTGCCACCATGCCCGCCAGCTGAAGAAGGGTGCTAATGAGGTATGTGCCAGCAACAGCCTACCTTCTTCATATCTATCCATTTGCCGGCAAAATGCTAATGCCTTTTTTTCTTCACTGCAGGCTACCAAGACTCTGAACCGCTCCGTCTCTGAGCTTATCATTCTTGCTGCTGATACCGCCCCTCTGGCTATCCTTCTGCACCTGCCTCTCCTGTGCGAGGACAAGAATGTCCCCTACATCTACGTCGGCAGCAAGACCGCTCTAGGACGTGCCTGCGGTGTCTCACGCGCTGTCATTTCCGTCTCGGTATGTGCTCTATCTCGACACATCTATCACTCATACCGAAAAGTTGCTAACACATTGTGTATCCCTAGATCACTTCCAACGAAGGTAGTGAGCTGGCTGACCGCATCCGCATGATCAAGGAAAAGGTTGAGAGACAAGCCATCTAAGCGTCAATATCGCTGTGCTCTAATGGCCCGCCGATTCACACTTGGAACTAAGGATATTATGAAAATACAGAACAAACTTTTTTCGTGGAAAATCTCTGCTTAATTATAACCACCCATTAATGTGCTATTTCGTAGTGTGTAACCCTGGCTTTGTGGAAACCCTAGGATTAGCTAAGAACCTTGTTAGAAAAGCGCAACTTTTCTTCAAGCATACTCGTCATCCACAAATAGGCCAACCTATGTTGTATTGTGAGCTCTTGCGCTCGGTAGGAAGCCATAGTTTGCAAAACAACAAGGACGACGGACAATATCTGTTCTTTTTGCTAAAAAAAAGAGCACTTGCCTTGCTTGGAAGGGAGCTTTTTTTTATTCTGCTTCATTGTCTCTTCCTACTACGCTCTTCCTCTCCCTCTCCTCCCCTTCTTCTTCTTTTATGCGCTAGGCAAATGCCTGAGTTCAGTCATCACCCACCCTATTAATATTCTTTTATTTCTTTATTTTTTCTCTTTCGCTCTCCTTCCCTCCTAGTCACACAAACCGATATGCCAGGCCTGGCTCGTAGGTTAACCATTTCTGCCGTTGCTGATGGCCTATTGATACAGCCTTTGGCGCCCAAGGGACAGCGGCCCTCGGCTCCATTAAAAATCCGTTATGGCGAGTCTGCAGTGTCATCTTCAGCAACAGGCACGGGAGGTGTGGCAGCTCCGGGTTTAATTCCTGCGGCCGAAAGCTTGGCCCGGCCAACGGCGTGCTTCGAAGCCTTTGGTATTATTGGTATGTCTGTTGGTAACCGGGCCGAGAAGGTAGAGCTCGGGCCAGTCCTTCCTCAAGCCCTCTGTGCAATGTCGCTAACCTTTCTCCTGTGATGCCCTTCTTCCACTCTAGGTCTCGTTACCATAGCTAAGCTTAGCTTTCTCATTACAATCGTCCGCCGTGAAACCGTTGCGCATATTGCTGGGTCACCCGTATACGTCGTTACCGAAATTGCCATAACACCTTGCTCCTCGCAGCGAGAAGCTGAAGATGCCATTGAAAAAACCAATAAACAACTCGACCGTAGCCGAGATCGGCGTGCAGCTAAAACTACTACTCCCGATGATAGTGAAAGTAGTGACAGTGAGCTTGATGATGTTGCTACTAGCACACCAGCTCTTGCTGAAGACGATGATGTCGAAGACTCTATCCCACGTGAATACGATGCCTCAGCTATGACAGGGACTAGTCCTGTGAAACCTAGCAATATCGCTGAGAATGTCATTAGCAAGCGTGGGAGCTATGGTCGTTTTGCACAGAGCTGGTTTAGTCGCGCTGGTTGGTTGCTAGAGCACAAGCGACATATGGGGCTTAGTGATGGCGGGGATCCGCCTTCGATGTCAAACAAGGCTAGGTCGATTGCCGAGAGCGAAGATTATGACGCGGGGCTTATCTATGGCGATACTCCACTAGCTATTCCTGGCGCTGCACCAGTGCCGACTATGCTACCAAAGTTGCTTCGAACCTTGCGTGTGTATTTTGGGACATCACGGAGCTTCTACTTTTCATACGACTACGATATTACGCGTAGACAAAACTCAATTAGTGTAACAGAAGTAGCCTCCCAGCCGTTATATCGCCAAGTAGACGAAGCCTACTTTTGGAATCGCTATATGGCACAGCCATTCATAGATGGCGGCGATGAGTCGTTTGTGCTGCCATTGATGCAGGGGTTTGTTGGCCAGACCTCATTTGTCGTTGATAGTTGTCCTCCACAAAAAGACGAAGAGGCGCCACAAGAGTCGGTTGAGCTGTCTGTTCTGTCCACGCCAGCATCACGATCATCGTCCCCTGTAGCACTCGCCGCAGACAATTCCAAAGATACAACGACTAAACTCCGGCCAACAGAAAGAAAGTTTTTACTGACATTGATCTCGCGACGGTCTACAAAACGGGCTGGCTTGCGCTATCTCAGACGGGGTATTGACGACGAGGGAAATGTTGCCAATTATGTCGAGACTGAACAGATCCTGTCGTCCACCAACTGGGACTCTACTCAACCGGTATACTCATTTATTCAAATCCGAGGAAGCATCCCTCTGTTCTTTACTCAGACTGCGTACTCTCTTAAACCAATGCCAGTGTTGCAGCATTCGGAAGACACCAATTATGCTGCTTTTACAAAACACTTCGATCGACTGCAAAAGATATATGGCCAATTGCAACTAGTGAATCTTGTGGAGAAAAAGGGAATTGAGATGAAAATTGGGGAGAAATACGAGCGCTTTGCCGCCAAGCGTAGCGAAAGTGCGGCAAGCATCGACCAACTAATTCCCTTTGAGTGGTTCGACTTCCACCACGTGTGTCGCGGCATGAAGTTTGAGAATGTTAGCCAACTCCTAGAGATTCTGCGCCCACAGCTAGAAGAATATGGCAGCTCAGTCCAGGTAAATGGCAAGTGGGAACGCAGGCAAAAGGGCATACTGCGGACAAACTGCATGGATTGTCTCGACCGCACAAATGTGTGCCAGAGTTCGTTTGCAAAGTACGTGCTAGAAGCACAGCTTAGAGAACTAGGATTTGACATGAGCACACAACTAGACCAGCAGACGGCCTGGTTCAATACACTGTGGGCCGACAATGGCGACGCTGTATCAAATCAGTATGCATCAACAGCTGCTATGAAGGGCGATTACACACGCTTCAAGAAACGGGATTATCGGGGCACGCTGAATGACATTGGACTTTCTCTGACACGCTTCTACAATGGGTGAGTTTTGTTGCCTTTTCTACCTGCTCATGTAACGTTAGCCACTAACCTTCCGGTCCTCTCTCCCTTTAGGATGGTCAACGACTACTTTAGCCAGGCGGCTATCGACTTTGTTCTTGGTAACGTCACCTCCATGGTCTTCGACGAATTTGAGGCCAACATGATGACCAAGGATCCTGCCATATCCATGTCCCGCATGCGGGACCAAGCCATTGAAGAATGCCAGAAGAGAGTGGTTGCCGACGACAATGAGGAGTTTATCGGTGGCTGGGTGCTTCTCTCCCCGCATGACCCCGACACTCTCAAGTCTGAGCCTTTTCAAGAGGTTGTTCTGCTGTTGACTGACTCTGCTCTGTACTTATGTCGATACGATTGGAATCTAGACAAAGTGTCGTCTTTTGAAAGGGCTGATCTATCACACGTGACATCCATCAAAGCTGGTGTGTACATCACCTCTACCATTACGGCCTTGCACATGGATGAGCAGCGTAATTTTGGCTTCGTTGTCACTTATCTGCCAGGAAAAGAAGACTTTATTCGGACCAACACCCGCACGCCCTCGACGCTTGGTGGAACTCCAATTGTCTCCACTGACGCCAACACTAATGTTACTAGTCAACCTGGCAACACCTCCCGGTCAGCTCTTGACATGGCCCCGCCGTCTATCGCTGCCTTGACATCTAGTGCCGTAGCACTTCCCTCAAGTCTTGCAGAGCTCCTCTCTGGTAAACCGCGGTCACAGCAACAACGGCTGATGGCATTTAAGGCACCGTATACAACATCAACACCAGTAACGGCCAATGACGACAACACTAGCGGTGAGTTGAGTGAAGCACAGCGCACAGATGCCATTTGTGCCGAGATTGAGAGGCTAGTTACGCTACACACACCACGCGAGGCAGGTGAAGCGCCCAAGGCGCTAGTTCAACATGCCGATGTGATTTCTCTTGAAGAAGCGAAGAAGAGTACAGGGCTGTTTGATACGCTAGGTTACGCGATTAAGAAGATGGTCTGGGCGTCGTGAGTATCGCTGCCGTCCGTAACTAAGTGGCAGCTTTGCCTTTTCTTTTCTTGGATAGACTCTTCCTATTATTTCTATGGCTGGGTGCCTTTTTTTGCCTTCTAGTGCATGACTATTGTTGCATTCCTGTGTTTTATTAATACCTGCATGGTTTTGGCGGCATGCATACAGTTGGGGTTGACCTTGGCGGAATCCCCAATCCCAACGTCTATCCTGTCTGCTCTGCCTATTCTATGATTTCAATTTTCCTTTTTTGTCCCTTCCATAAATTTCTCGCCTACTCTTTGAGCGAGTTTGACGCCGGTGCCACTAGCCGATACAGATGCTTCTGGTAGCGCATATTTTCCAGCGGGATGGGATACTCTAAGCCGTCTGGCAGGCGGAACCATGCCGAATCTTCTGACTCGACCATCTCCCACTTTTTATCGTTTCCTGCCCCGCGTTCCTCGCGTAGTAGCGTATGTTCTACTAGTAGTTTCATTGGATAGCGGCGCATCTCCTTGCCCACTGCTGCCTCTGAATATGACCCGGGGCTGTCGAGAATAAGAAGCAACGAGCCTGCGGGTAGCAATTCTGTCAACGAAAGTAGTAGCATAGTCGTTTTCCCTCGCGACGAGGCGTAGAGCTCGTTTAGTGTAAAGAGTAGTGTTACCAGTACTTTGCGACCTGGTGCTGTGGATGAGCCATAGATGGCTTTGCGCAAGACTACAGGAGCAGCGTCAGTCTCTTCGGAATCCGCATCCTTGGAGCCTGCGACACTGGGTGTTCTCGTTGTTCCTGCCAGCCCTAAAACGTCAACCTGTTCAAACCGTACGGCTAGACGGGTTGGCGAATCTAGTAATGCATGATTTGTCGCATGTGCCGACGCGCTAGCATATTTAGATAAGGCAGGTGGTGTTACCAAGCCAGCCTGCAGACGGTCAAGTACGGCGGCCCACGGGCCTGAGTCGAGAATGGTCAGTTGAGCAGCTAATCCGGGGTTAAGCGCGAGCATCGAGCCGACAGCAGCAAGTTCGGCAGCACCACCGCCTAGAGCAACGATCTCGATTTGTTGATGCGTAGGATTAGGGGGATCAATATCGCCATTCCCGTTCTCGCTGTCTCCATTGCTATTGTCGCTATCCTCGTCGTCATCGTCCTTCTTCGCCTTTTCTGCGCAAGGCCGTCCATCCATCAACTCCTCCCACTCCAGCTCTGCCAATAACCCGCTGTAACATGCGGCACGGGTGGGACTCCAGCGGGCTGCATATGACGGCAGGCTGTCAGCGTTGGTAAATGCTGCGGCAAAATCGCGTTCGAACAGAGCCTTCTTCACGTCCTGAATGGCGTTGTGTAGATTGTGTGAGCCTAGCTCAGCAGCAAATGTTGATGCAAATACACGGAGTAGCAGTTGGAAGTGTGCCAGTTGCGCTGCCGGCAGGGGAGCTTTGACGGGACGGGGCGGGCGCGCAGCTGGCGCCTTTTTCTTGGGCCGAGGCTGGAAGGCGCATCGCGAACTACGGCCTTTGGAGTGTGCCATCTAGGAAGGGATAGGGGCGGATGACAGTAGGTTTGGCCGTCTATTCAATTATATTGTACATGTGTATTCTGCCAAAACGCAATTCACCTTACTGTAGGACTTAAAATTTTGTGAGTAACCCTAGTTATGATAGCATGAAGCTAGTTAGGCTTATTAGGATTCAGCAAAAGACAGCCGCACGGCCACGATTGGCACGGCTATGAGGGAAAGCGACACCACAGTAGAGATTAAGAGTGAACTGGAATAGTTGGTTATGACGGGTATGGAGTGCCCCATGTAACTACGGTTGAAAAGGCACATATTTTATATTAATATATCACATGTGAACAGACGGCTACCTTCATCTGGTCTACACATACTACAATATTGTGTGCTGTCCCCTGAGTGGCTGTCACCTTATTATTTATTACTACCTGTAGGCGCGCCAATCTGTAGGGCAAGCGTAAGGCAGGAGCAAGAAAGAGTTATGATCCATTGTCCCTTTTTTCCAGCTTGCAACTACGCATGTAGTAGTTGCCATTTTTTGTCTTCCTAAGCAGTAGCAAAGGTACCCTCTTTTTTTCATTTTTTTTTCACTGCGGCTTACAAGGCAACTTCCTCAACAAGGTTGCTTCTCAACGCAGACAGAAGGACAGCAAGCAAAAAAGAAGTGGGCGTTGGGAAAAAAACGTCAGGTAGGACAGTCTATGGCTAGTACCGCTCGCACTGTCTAGAGGGGTTGTTGTGGTTGTAAGATTTACAAGATAAGAGACCTTGTTTTAGCGAGCTAGGGGAATAACTTAGTTTCATAGCTTTGAGGCAAGGCGTACGATGAGACTGTGAGACTGCCTGATTTGTGTCTGGAAGAGGGGAAACTAGGGATCTTATGAAGCAAGTGTGCAGCTGTGTCAGCGATTGGAAATATATTTTTCTTCAAAAAGTTGCCTCCGATATCCTATGGCCCGGGTTGAAAGAAGATTAAGGTTAGAGAAAAGAACATAAGAAAAGCTCCGCGACAAGGCCGTCGCTCTCATAGCACTCGCTCTGCTGCTTAAAAATTGGGTGAGAGGATAAAAAAGGCCGGTGGACTGGTCGGCGGGGGCGGGGACTGTGTGGCGCACTGTAGCCGGCGAGGCTTGACCACGACGAGAGGGGGAAAGAAGGGAAAAGAGCAAGATCAAACGGGCCAAGAAGGGGAAGGAGACCTCTGAAGGACAAGGAGAAACCCAAGGAAACACCGAAGGACTACCATAGCAAGTTAGTCCTCTTTCAGCAGCTTGTATCAGTTGGTATCAGTTGGTACCAGCTACAACAGGAAAGAAGCTCTATTCTCCCCGCCAGCCCAGTATAAAACTCTTGGCACGTCCGGTCTCGCCTTCCAGTTTGAAGCGGCCCTTTATTCCTTTTTTCTGATTCTCGTTTTTTAATTGTATTTTCTCTCTTCTTTTTTTCTTTTTCTTTTTCCTTTCTGCCATCACCAACCCAATTTTTCCCATTCTTACAAAACGCTTCTTATCCAATCATGGGTTTCTCTGACATTGACACGCTGGCTATCAACTCGATCAGAGTTCTTGCCGTAAGTTTACCTTCCTCGCATTGCTTCTGCGTGATACTGTAGCATCGTGCTCCCGAGGCTTTTCTTAGCCTCATCTTAGCCTCGATTTCTATCTGTCTCTTTGCTGTCTTGATTTCCGCCTGTCACTGCTGTACCACCAAGAATTACCCCTCCAATTCACCTTCTCTCTAGAGCCAGAGCTCAAGAAAAATACTGGAAATAAAAAGCATTGCTCCAAAAAATGACAGCTGAAATTCATTTATCGGCTACCGATTAGTTGCTTCTATTTCGCTCTCTCTCTCTCTCTTTTAACCTTGACCTACCCCACTATCACCTCCCCTGCCCGAGACAGCCATAGTAGCAAGACAAACATAAACAGGCAGACTTTAGTATAGCTTCTATGCTACTGCAACTTTAGCCCGCTTCTTCAAAATCTTGCTAACACATCTCTCCTCTCCACAGGCCGATGCCACCTTCAACAGTAACTCGGGTCACCCCGGTGCTCCCATGGGCATGGCCCCCGTCGCCCACGTCCTGTTCAACAACTTCATGAAGTTCAACCCCAAGAACACCAGATGGCTAAACCGGGACCGCTTTGTGCTGTCCAATGGCCACGGCTGCATGCTTCAGTATGCTTTGTTGCACCTGTTTGGCTATGATTTGTCCATCCAGGACCTGAAGGACTTCCGCGTGAGTCTCCCTTCGCCCTTGTGCATCTCTCTCTTCGTATTTGTTCTGCGCTAACATCACCCTCCCTCGCCTCTCAGAAAATCGACTCCAAGACCCCCGGTCACCCCGAAGCCCACTTCACCCCTGGTATTGAGGTTACCACCGGCCCTCTCGGTCAGGGTATCTGCAATGCCGTTGGTCTGGCCATGGCTCAGGCTCACACAGCCGCTGTCTTCAACAAACAGGGTTTCAACCTCATTGACAACTACACCTACTGCTTCCTTGGTGATGGCTGCCTGATGGAGGGTGTCTCTTCTGAGGCCTCTTCCATGGCTGGCCACCTTCAGCTCGGCAACCTGATTTGCATTTGGGATGACAACCACATTTCTATTGACGGTGACACCAACGTCGCCTTCACCGAGGACGTTGTCAAGCGCTACGAGTCCTACGACTGGCACGTCGTCACCGTTGAGAACGGCGACAGCGACCTTGCAGCTATTGCTGCCGCTATCAAAGAGTGCCAGGCCGTCAAAAACAAGCCCTCCCTTATCAAGCTCCGCACTACCATTGGCTACGGCTCTCTGCTCCAGGGCACCCACTCCGTTCACGGCTCTCCCCTCAAGGCCGAAGACATTAAGCAGCTCAAGTCCAAGTTCGGTTTCAACCCCGAGCAGAGCTTTTCCGTCCCCCAGGAGGTTTACGACTACTACGCCAAACACGCCGCTGAGGGTGCCGCTGCTGAGCAAGAGTGGAACGCTCTGCTAGCCAAGTACGCCGAGGCCTACCCCACTGAACACGCCGACCTTCTCCGTCGCCAGACTGGCGATCTGCCTGCCGGCTGGGAAAAGTCCCTTCCCACCTACACCCCTGCCGATGCAGCCGTTGCCTCGCGCAAGCTCTCCGAGATCGTCCTGTCTAAGATCGAAGGCGTCGTGCCTGAACTCGTTGGTGGCTCTGCCGATCTTACTGGCTCCAACCTGACCCGCTGGAAGGAGGCCGTCGACTTCCAGGCTCCCCAGACTGGCCTGGGCAATTACTCTGGCCGCTACATCCGCTACGGTGTCCGTGAGCATGCCATGGGTGCTGTCATGAATGGTCTAGCTGCCTACGGTACTATTCTGCCCTATGGTGGCACTTTCCTCAACTTTGTCTCCTACGCCGCTGGTGCTGTCCGTCTGTCTGCACTGTCGCATGTCCGCGCCCTGTGGGTTGCCACCCACGACTCAATTGGTCTGGGCGAGGATGGCCCTACTCACCAGCCTATCGAGACTCTGGCCCATTTCCGGGCTCTGCCCAATTGCATGGTCTGGCGCCCTGCTGACGGTAACGAGACCTCTGGTGCCTACTACGTTGCCCTGTCCAACAAGACTGCTCCCTCTATCATGGCTCTGTCGCGCCAGAACCTGCCCCAGCTTGAGGGCTCTAGCATCGAAAAGGCGGCCAAGGGTGGTTACGTTCTGTCTGAAGTAGAGGGTGCCCAGGTCACCATCGTCTCGACCGGTTCCGAGGTCAACATTTGCGTTGACGCCGCCAAGGTGCTAGCTCAGCAGGGAATTAAGGCGCGTATTGTGTCGATGCCCTGCACTGAGGTATTTGACCAGCAGTCGCTTGATTACAGACTAAGTGTTCTACCTGACGGTATTCCCGCCATGTCGGTTGAGCCCATGAGCACCCTAGGCTGGGAGAAGTACGCTCACGAGCAATTTGGCCTGAACCGCTTTGGTGCCTCCGGCCCCGTCAAGGATGTGTACAAGGTAAGTTGACATGTAGATCGGATTATATTTTCCTTTTTAGCCGGCCCTTTCTCTAACACGTTTATTTCTCCCCACTACAGAAGTTCGAGTTCACCCCCGAGGGCATTGCCAAGCGCGCCGCCGCCACCGTCGACTTCTACAAGGGCTCTGTTGTCCGGTCCACCCTTAAGCACGCCTTTGAGCAGCTCGTTTAGGTTGCCGGAGAATCAGAAAGGAGGAGGAAGAAGCTGCTAAACGTAGGAAAAACGGATGAAATATGAAATATGAACTAGGTTTCATAGCAATAAAGAATAACGAATATATAATGACTGTCATAGGCTTGATCAAAAGAAGAAAAGGAGACTGGCTAAACAGAAACAAGAAAGGATTGGGTAATATTGCGTAATAGGTATGACGTCACCGTCTTTTATCTTGGACGGCTTACCCTTTTGCCAGTACCAACATATCTTCTTCCTATTGAACTTGAACTTTCATTACACCTTTACTACAAAACATCAAATCAACACTTAGACTTACAACAACAACGACAACCTTACCCCAACACGCGCACTGCACACAAGTATCAGTGCTCTTATATCCACATCGGCACATTTGACGTCTATGAAGCCGCTGCATCCTCGCCCGTACCTGGGTATTGATCGCCTCCCACACCAGCACCAACACCCCCTCGCTCCTCTACCTCCCACTCGCGATGCAGCTGGCGGGCGATGCGCTCCATTCGGCAGGCAGCACGCCGAGCCTCGGAGGTCACGTCACTCGAGACGCCAACGACAGTTGCAACGAGGAGAGGTGGATCTTCGATAGGCAGTGGCGAGGGAGAGCGATGGTGATCAGCCGTGGTAGTGGTAGGGTCAATTGCAGACGGGCCTGGGTTTGAGGCAGGCGCAGTAGAAGTAGTGGAGGGAGGCGCAATGAAGGAGTGAAGCAGAATAGGCCCCAAAGGATAGGTTGTTGTGTGTGACGGTGAGGCATTGATGTTGTGAGCATTTGGTGTGCCGGCAGCGTTGCTATTAGGTGCGTGGTTTGCTGTATTCCCTGCGCCTGCACCAAGGGCTGCGCCTGCTGCAGCGGCAGGTGGCATCGTCACAGATGGCAATGAAAACGAAAAGGCCGAAATTGCCGACAGCGATGGCGACGGAGGCTCGGCGTCGTACTCAACCAGGATGCGTAGCGGAGCTCCCATATCCAGATGGGCCAGTGCGGCATCGGCAGTTAGCGCGGCCGATGCCAATGCGGTCAGCGACTCGAGCGTCGGCTGCGAGCAAGCGCTGGTTAGCAGCGGTGTGAGTGACGGGTCGGATAGGTGTTGAGAGAGGTTAGGTGAGAGGTGGAGAAGGGGGGAGGCCATAGCTGGAGTGGCGATCAGGGGGCTAATGACAATGGGGGGATTGCAAATATCGGGATTGGGTCGAGAAAGAGAAAAAGTATTAGTTGTATTATGTGCTGAATTGGATATGACGAATTGATCCATGGAGACCTCTTGTCATGAAATCAAACAAAGCTTGTTGCGGCCCTTGCCTCTGCTCAGGATCAAGACAAGGCAGCCAATCGATAAGACAAGAAATCGATAAAATAACAATAAATTCAGCAAGGCTGTTGCTGTGGGTGGGACGCGGGAGACGGGATGTGGATTTAAAGTGGAGACTTGGTTTTCATTACAGCTCACGGAAAGGGCGTTGTCTTTTAGGCACATTCAGTCTATGCTGCAGGTTTTTGCTTTTTGCCATTTGTCTTAGGTTGTAAGTTCAGGATTTCCAAGTTTTAAAAGGCCAACTCAATCTCAAGTTGGTTGTGTTACACCTCCTCTGGGACTTTGGCTTCTCTGCCACCCAACAAGCCGATTTGGCCGACCGGAAGCACGGAAAGGGAGGTAAGGGAAGAGGGGAGAAGGGAAGAGGGAAGAAGCGAGTGCAACGACGTCATGTGTGGTATCTGCAGCTGGCTGGGCTGGGTGACAACAGACAGCAAGGTGGAGTGGGGAGCAAGCAGGAAAGAGAAGAAAACGAGCGACTCAGATGGAACGAATTTGTTGTCTGCTTGCTATACGAGCCTAGGCCAGCAACGACAGAAGAGAGAAACAACAGTGATGCGATGGCGATGCAGTCGGCCGTTTAGAGTATATGGGGAGAGATGAGAGACACGAGAGGGGAGGGAAGTGAGTAAGAGTGCAAGGGAGCCAACGAACACCAAGCCAGAGGCTATTCTCTTCCAACTAAGCACGTAGAGAGAGGGATTGTTGGGAAAAAAACGGCTTTCTTTTCTAGAAGTGGGAATACGCCATCTTTCTTTCACGCATCTATCTGACCAAAGACGGCCAGAGACAAAGAAAGAAAGCCCAAGTTACAGCAGACACAAAGAGGGACGATAAGATGTCAAGCAGGACGTCGGGCAGGCAGGAGAGCAGGCAAGCAGACAAGCAGACAGGCAGACAGGCAAGCAAGAAGACAAGCAGACACAGACAAGAGATGGCAAAGTATTGATAGGCGTTCTCCTCCCTGCCTGCCTTCCCTCCGCTTCGCAAAACCCTAACCTAGCGCCAGAAACCCTTATTCCTATTGCTTCCTGATCGCTTCCTTTCCGCTTCGCACGGCCGATTTCATGTTTCTTTTTCCTCTTTTTCTTTTCCCTTCATTGTTTAAGAGCTTCTTGTTATTGCATTGGGAGCTACAGCCAAGCTACAATAGCAAGCTTGTGGATCGGCTGTTGGACCTAGTCTGGTCAGCTGCGAACAATGCTATGTGCTATGTTCCCTGCATCGACCTACATAGCCAAGGTCTGTCTAGTTCTAGTAGGGCCTAACCAACTTGCTTGCTTCTTGCTGCAGCAGCTCTTCTTTGGGTAGAGAAGACCAGACCAGGGCTGGCTTTCCCTCCCTCTCTTTCGCCATCTTTATTGTCCTACTGTCGTTCTCTTTTATCCTCGTTTTATTCCTTTTATCTTTTCCTCTTTCCCTCCTCTCCTCTCCTCTCCTCTCCTCTCACTTCTCACTTCTTCTCCTTGTCCCTCCCTCTCTGTTCCTTGTCGTTCTGCTTCTCCTTGTTTGGCTTGTCTTGTCTTGCGGCTTTGTTTGTTTGGTTGTGCTTGTTTGCTCTTCTATTTCCTTTTTTCTACATGCATCAACATCGCATCACATCACCCATCCCATTAGTCTCTTTTCTTTTCTCTTTTCCTTCTCTCTTCTTTGTCTTCTAGTCAGCCTCGTCTTGCTTCTTCCCAGTCAGATCTTTCTTTTTTTCATTACTTCATCTTCTATCCAGCGCCTTCCATTCTTTCCTCTTGTTTCTTTCTTCTTTTATTCCTAATTTTCTTTCTGTTTCTCCCACACTTCACGCCTCCCTCTTCGTCTGCGTTGTCCCGATCTGTTATCTAAGCTCCAACTGAAATTCAAACCAAACCTCAAGCTTCGAACTCAGTCAATAACGTCTAGGCTACATCTGACCTTGTCTTCCTTACCTCGTCTTACCCCCAAAGCCCAGAGCCCAACCCGTCTGCACTGCTTGTTTGTCCTGCTCATTTGTTTTCATCTCCCTTCATTTCCTTTCCTTTTGTTTTTCTTCATCTTCGCTGCCTGCCTGCCTGCCTACCTCTTCTTATTTTTTCACCGCCCTGCTCGGCTCCTCTCCTTCCCATCTTCATAACCAAGCCTCAGCCTCAGTCAGCCTCGCCCCTCGATCTCCCCCCCTCCCCCTTAAACATGTCGTCGGTCAGTGGCCACTCCAGTCGCCGCCCCCGCAAGTTCGGTTTGCGCCCCCCCCACAAAGCCCGCTCCCTCAACGATGACGCTTCTGTCAGCGACTCTGTCAACAGCGACGACCAGATCTTTGCTAGCGGCAGCAGTGATACGACCAGCAATATGGATGATGCTGTGTCTGTCTCTGTATCCATGTCCAACCACCACAAGAAAGACAGGGCCTCGTCCGTTTCTGCATGCAGCCAAAACTCTAACTCTAACCCTGACGTGATAGCGGCTACCACCTTGGCTTGCTCTTCGGCTTCGTCTTCCTCCTCGAAGCAGCAGAGCCAACAGCAGCCTAGGCCTAAACCCAAACAGCCAAAGTTCGCCGTTTCTACGACTGCTGCTACTCTTATCACGGCTGATGCTCCAGCTCCCGTAACTGCGCCTGCCTCTACTCCCACGTCTGTTTCTACGCCCGTGTCCACCTCTGCGTCACCCTCCCGCTGTCCAAAGCCTCGTTCTCCTCGAGCCGGACAAAGAGAACAGCAGCAAAACCCCCCGCCCTTGATTGTGAGCTCTGCATTGGAAACTGCTGCTTCTGGCCCACGAGCACAACCACAACAACCAAATCAACGACACCTCCAGCAGCAAGGACCCGCCATTGCAAAGAGCCGATCCTCTTATAATAGTTCCCATTCCTCCTCTTCTGGCCATCCTACAGGCTCTTCTTTCTTCATGCCTAATAGTCGCTATCCTTACAGCAACGGCAACGGCAACGGCAACGGCAACAACAACAACAACAACAACAACAATGGGCCAGGTCATAGCTCTGGTCGGGCGAACAGCTACCATTCTTCATACAACAGTCGCGGCAATAGCAGACCACAATATGATAACACCAGCCCAGCTGGAAGCTATAGCAGCCACCAGTGAGTAAAAACCCATTGCCTTGTTCTTCCTTTCCTAGCCCTCCTCACTCACCATCCACCGACTCCTGGTCATACTTGTCCTACCCACCTCACTTATCAAACCTGTTTTTTCAAGCTAACACAACTAATTTCCCCTAGGCGCATGTCCTATCACAACAGTGCGACCACCGCCCCCCTGTCGCGTTTATATCGCAACTCTAACATCGATACCACTCCCGCCCAGTGGACCCATGACAAGCACTTCGAAACTTCCTACTACCCCTATGGGTATGGAGCCAGCTTGAATCCCAAAAGCCACGCCAACAATCGCCAACCTGAAAGCGGCCTCAAAAGACAGCCAGAAAGCCAACAACGCATTGACCGAAGCTTGTCTTCAGAAAAGCACATTGGCAATGTACGCATGCGCGTCATTATACCAGGGATGGACTCCCCTAAGCTCTATGATGGGTTCCGCCTCAAGCAGTACACAAAGCTTCCCGACCACCGCCCCCCTCTCCGCCGTGACAAGCCCGTTCAGGTCCGGATACCGGGAGACCACATGAGGCTGGTTTTGCCGGCTAATGACCGCTCGTTTGATTTCATTCCAAGAGCTCTACGTCCAAACCAACAAAAGTCTCGAGCCAACCGTCAGCGGTCGCAATATGGCTCCATGAGCACATATTCCAGGGCTCCCAGTATCTATGGGGGCGCTAGTAGTCTGTATTCTGCTAGCATCGTACCGAGCCTTGCACCTAGTCGCCGCTCGTCTATTGTTGATGTTATGTTTTCACCTGCTGCCCCCATAGTCTCCCGCCCAGTACTGCCTATTGCAGACTCGGCAAGGCCAAAGGTCAAACTCCCCCTGCCAGCCCAGAGCATCAGTCCGTATGGTCAAGCTCAGGCTAGGTCGAACACGCGCATGGTACAAGAACAGGAGCTGATTCAGGCTTCTATTCAAACTCCAGTCCCGACTCAAGCTCCTGCTCATCATCACAACCAGAATAACGTACCGTCGGCTTTATTAGCTGCACAAGAAAAGCCATATTCTGTTACGAGCGCCGCTCCGTTGCCATCTTTAGCCCAGCCTTCAAACGATCCTACCACCGCCACTTCTACTCGTGCCCCTTCAGCCCCTGCGAAACAACTAGCGGACTCGGAGCGCTCTTCACATCTTCCGAAAACCACTACCTCTGGCGATGCTGTGGTCGTTTCATCATCTGCGTCTCACGTTCCGCCAACCACACAACCCCCACTTGAAATCATCTCCATGCCGGCATGCAGCACTAATAACAATACTGCCTTCCAGGATCAAATACCATCACTGCCGCTCTTAAATCAAGCACCTTACACGAACCAACAACCTGCTATGGCAACTTCTAATACATCCATGCCGCAGATTCCCGAACGTGCTATTCATGCGCCAGTCTTTCAGCCGGGCGGCGTGCACCCCACCAATCCGTCGGCGTATCCTGGGATGCAGCAACAAACGCCACAGCCACCGCCCTCGCAGCCGTACTACTCTGGTCCAGGCCAGTACTGTCCAGTGCCTCCCTATAACTCACATTCACATGAATACCAGTATATGCCGCTACATTCTGCACGCATAGTCCCTGGAGCCGGTCCTGGTCATATGGGGATGCCCCAACATCAACATCAGCACGGCTATGAAGGACCTATGCAAGCCAACTTATCGACCATTAGCCGGCAAATGAACGGTATGACATACTATTTTACCTCATCACAGGCTACACCAGCCCCTGTCCCTGTTGGTCCGTCCCACGCTCAATCGCAGGGCCAGATCCCAATACAAGGAATGTATGGTGATCACGGTGGAGATTACTATCAGAACGGAGGAAGCGAAGCGAGGAGTGGATACTATATGTATCCACAGCCCCAGCCAGTGTACTATCCCGCATGAAGATGGCAAGGACGAATAATTAGGGGTGAAAGGAACTATGGAACTGGCTGAGTTTAGATGCATTGAGATAGACCGCGATTGAGCATTTGATTTGACCTTTACAGTAGTTGTCTTCTTGTTCCATTATTTCATCTTCTCTTTTCTTTCTCCTACTTTGTGTGCATGTCTCGCCGTGAAACACTGGCTGTGTGTTTGCCAGTCAGCTGACGGGTTGGTGGACTGATTTGATGGATTGTGATTTGGGCAATGTACGCGTGTGCGTATGCCTAGAGTTGCACAAACGTTGGGGGTGTTTTTGTCATTTTCACTGCATTCATTTCTTATTTTTTTGCTCACCGCCTCTGTTCCTAGCAGGATGGGTAGATAAAGACAAAGATGAAGAGCAGAAGAGAAAATAGGCGACACAGGATAGGGATAGGAGACGGGAAGGAGAAAGAAGGGAGAAGAAAAGGGTCGCCCGGGACAGATGGAGAAAAGAAGAGGGGGCGGAATGTCAGTAGCTGCAAGGATGGAGGGTGTGCTGGCTGATCTTATTGGTGGTCCAGGCACAGGCTAGGGACTGGAGGCTAGGAGCTTCAAAGAATGAAAGGACTTGCACTAGAGCCGAGGCGAGAGCCAGCCCAAGTCTAGATGGCTAGCCGAATAATCCTATAGATGTACCTGTTTCCGGCTACAGTCTAACTATCTTGTGGACACTCTACTGTGGCTGATTTTTGAATGCGAACAAGCCACTAAGTTGCCGAATACCACAGGTTCAGTGCATGCATGTGATGGTGACTTGCTTCGTTGTCTGTGGACTTGTTATTATGCGTTGTCTGCAACTTGAAACTTGTGACTCGCCATGCTATGTTAAATGACACATGCTCTATAAATCAACACATGTATTTGCAGACATGCAGACAGACCGCAGTTGCAGATTACAGAGCTTGTGTGTTAATAAACTTTATGTATCCCCTCCTTTCACTAAGTGCACAGTACACGAGTTCATGTGTAAACAGACAGAACCATACGTAGTGCGGGCTAGGTACCTGCTACTTGCACCCTTTCTTCTATGCCTTTACCGGCTCTTGTTCTGCGGCGTCGTGGGTTTACGAATCTGCCTTTGAAGAAGAAAAGGAAGGTGCGCGCGCATGATATCACCGATGATTAATACTGCCACCTTCTGCTTATTGTCTGAAGGGATGAAAAACTTTTCTCGCTTCGTTGCGATTTCTTTTCTTCCTTTCTTCTTTTCCACATCGTCCTTCTCTTCATCTCAAGCAACTGTTTATAGCCCAATTTGACGGCTATCCTTTTTGCTGCCATTGCCACAAACAACAAAGTAAGACAGCCCCCCGCAACATCGCTAAATGGATAAAAGGCTTCTTGCAGGCGGCCATGTTTTAGCTTTGCACTCTTTCTTGGCTTGCCAATTAACCCAAAAGCAGGACAGCTGGGACAACGTCGGGCTCTGTCTCTCTCTTGTGTTTAGCTTCCTTCGAATCTTTGCCGCATTCTGTAATACCCCACCGTCCCCAGAGTCTTCTCTTCTTCTGTTGTCCCCTCACTTCTCCATCCAAATAGCTCTGTTGTGTCTGTAGGAGAGAAAAAAAGCTCAAAGGCCATCCCGTCATCTTTCCTCCTTTTGCTTTCCTTGCCCAAAAACGGACGTCTTTTTTTCTTACTGTTTGCAGCGATTGTGAGTTGTTTTTCTCTTGTTCTCTTCCTTTTGATCGGTCCATTTAATCAGGTTACCTGCCTAGCACCAGCTATAGCTTTGGCTTGGCATTCTCTCGCTGTCTCTTACCCTCTTTTTCTTGTCTTATGTTTTCCCTCCCTCCCTTGTCTTGTTCGTGCGTGCGTGTGCGTGACTGGCTGGCTGCTTGCTTCCCTTGTGTCGGTCACACGTTTTGTAGGCTGGGGGTGGTTGCGCTGCAAGTCGTTGTACTCTTCTCCTCCTTATACCTCCTAACTGCAGGTAAAACTAAGGCTGTTCCGGCTAACTAACTAGTCTTGGCTTGGGCCACACAGCTTAGCTAGCCCAGCTAGTGAAGCAATAGCTGGGCTGGATCTCATAGAACTCAGAATTCGGTCATACATTAGAAAAAGCCCTCAACTCCCGACCCTCGATTCGACTGCCTCCCTGCTTGAAGTATTTTTTCTTCTCATCTAGTATTGCCAGTCAACCTCTGGCTTAGACCCGGAGCCGACCACCCCATCGCATCGATCTACCACGGGCAGGCCTTTGTGGTGTCCTCAGGCTGTAATCCCTGCACTTGCATCTGCACACACATACACCTGCAGGCTGCTTCGTCTTTTATCTTTTATTTCTTGCCTCACCCCCTGTACCTTGTTCTTGCTTTGGACTATCTCTATATGGGCAAGTTAACGAAGAGAGATGGGATATCACCGTCAATGTATACAACTCTGGGTTGCGCTCGGTTTGGTACAGTCTAGTAATTGATTAATCCATCCCCACACAAACCCATTTGCCTTATTTATCTATTTTACCTTTTTTTCTTTTTTCACTTTTGTTCTCACTCTTCTTTACCGTTTTTAAAGGCCTGTTACTTTTGCTTGCTCTTACAAGCCGCCTCTTTTCTCCTATGTTTCGCTCCATATCTGCTCGGCTTGCTGTCGTCATTGCTTGCTTAGCTTAAAGCCTAGCCTTGAACTTTTTTTTTGGGGCAACTTTCGATTTTTGGGGCGTTTGCCTATTTGAATCCCTCCATCTGCCGTGCCCTGCCTTGCTCTTGCTGTTTTATCCTACACTTTCATCTCTATTTCTATTTCTTCTTTTTTCTCTCCTTATACTTCTCATTTCTTCACCTTCTTCCCCTTTTCAAATTTCCACGCCTATTTACACAGATACAGATACAGATACAGATACACACACACACACACACACACACACACACATATTTCGCCAAATCACTTCTGTCATTCTTCTCTCCGCCACTCCAGTTATAGCTCACCGGCCTCACCGCCTTCACCGCTTTCACCGCTCATTCGCCTGTTTCTTTTCTTTTGTCGCCTCGCTCATTCTCCTTCTCCCCCTCTCTGTTTCTTCTATACTCGCACAACGGCCGACGATAAACATTTACAAAAAACTCCAAATGTCTTCGGCTCCGTCACAGCAGCAGCCGCCGCCACTGCAAAACGAGCAGCCTTCGGTCCCAGCTGCCAACGTCAACGTCAAGATAATTATTAACAATCATGTCCATCGCAAAGTCCTGACGTTGGATGCCATGCATGTCGACCTGTTTGAGAGATCGGTAGGCTTTTATTCCACTCTATCCACTCCCCTTCAAAATAACGCATTCTCGTTATCGTTATTTCTACCTCCCTCTCTACTTTGGCCCTCCTTGCTTGCTCTTTCGCTTGTCCCCTTCCACCAATTCTACCGCTGGCTGCTGCAACTCACAGCTCGCATATTGCATGCTATGTGGCTCCTTTTGATCACCACTTTGCTACTCTTCGCCAAGTCGCATCGTATTGCACCTTTACTAACGCCTGTCTTAGATCCGCAAGTGCGTCCCCCATCATATGGGAGATATCCTCATAGAGCGCTACTCTGACTCAGCTGGCCGCTACACCATCGTTGATCCTGCTATTCCTTCCTCTTACAAGCAACTTTACCGTGCTGCTAAAGCCAAAGGAAAGCTCAGGGTCCGCATCATTCAAGTACCCCAGCCCGGCCAGGCCAGCGATGTTGGTACCGCCCTTACTTCAGCAACCTCAACCTTGAGCCTGACACCCAATGATCAGGCTAATGACAGCAACAAGAACACTACTGGCACTGGTACAAACACTAGTACTAGCAATGCAAATATACAGAAGCCTGAGATCCATCCCATCCCTAAGGCCAAGCCGCACAGCCAGACTCACACTCCCATCCGCAAAAAGTCCAAGGCTACGGTACGCCTGCCACCTCCAACGCGTGCTCAGCTTGAGGTTATTTCATCGCACAATGTTGCTGCCTCGAGCGAAAACGAGCAGAGTCTGTTGAACTCGACCCAACACAACCCAAACCAGCAGAACCAGGTTTCCGGTCTCGAAAACACTCTCAAGTGGAATGGCAATTACAAGCGGGGCTATCCTATTCTCTCTGCTACAGAGCAGCTGCAGGGACCAGGTCAGGTCAATTCTATTACCTTAGACACTGCTTCATCTAATAACGTCAACTCCGATGTTACTACTGCTCCAATTGTCGGGTCTACACATGAGTGTGCCCCCACTACTCCTGAATTTTGCGTCTCCAATATCAAGCTTGCCTCAACCTTTTCTACTGCTTGTCCTGCTGTAATCTACCCACCCAAGGGTCCAGATTTCCAGATTTGCTGCAACTCGTGCTCTAATGCTATTGATAGTGATCATTGGCATTGCAACAAGTGCGACATGGGTGACTACGACCTGTGCCCTAGCTGCTTTGCTGAGGGTAAAGGCTGTGATGATGATGAGCATTGGTTGATTCGCCGTGCTGTCGTCGATGGCATCCTTGTGAGTGGCTCCACTGAGGTTGCCCGTGTCTCAAAACTTGCTTCTTCCAAGTCTGAGAAAAACATCCATGATAAGATGTCGTCCTTGTCTTTCAACGAGCACGAGAAGAAGCTCGAGGAACAGTCTCCAACCGAGATTAAACGCAAAGACAATCCTGAAAACCAGGAAACCAAAACTGAAGACAGGGAGACAAGCAATGGTAATAATGACAAGCTATCCATTGGCCATGTGGTTGAGCCCTTCCCTAAGGAGCACCTTAGGTCTTCATACAATAGTCCTTGGAACGTCGAAGGCCACGAAGACAAGGCTCCGGTTGTCAATCGTCGTACTTGCAACGGCTGTGTCAACGAGTTTGCAGACAACTACTTCGTCCACTGCACCCATTGCCCTGACTTCGATTTGTGCTTCAACTGCTTCACTCCTACCCATGGCCATCATCCAGCCCATGAGTTTGTTTTGGTTGCCAAGGGGCCTCATGTCCCCCAAACTGTTTTGGCCTGGCTGAAGGGGCATCATAACAGACACCATGCGCTGTGCGATGGTTGTGACAAGGCTATCTTTGGCACCCGTTACAAGTGCCTAGATTGCCCTGATTGGGACTACTGCAGCAGCTGTAGCAGCACTATTTCTATCACCCACAAGGGCCATCGTTTTGTCAGGCTCTACGAGCCCATGTCTACGCTCGTTTCTCAGCGTCCTCCTGCAGCCCAGCACTACGGTGTCTATTGTGATGGTCCCCTGTGTGTTGCCAAGGGCCACAAAAACCACATCTCAGGTGTCCGCTACAAGTGTGGTTTCTGTCATGACCTAGACTTCTGTGATGCTTGTGAGGCCTCGCCCTCTAACACTCACGACAAGACTCATCCCCTAATTATGATGAAAACCCCCACGTCGCATTTGGTTGTGTCAAGCCGCCTTTATGATGGTAATTGTCGTCTAATGGATTGCATGGGTGATATTGTTGACGAGGCCGGCCTTGACAAAAACAATCTTCCTTCGCTAAGCATGGCTACTAAGCCAGCTGTTGCTGATGTCGAGCCTGTTAAGGAGACCCCTAGCGCTACTATGATGCCTGCCGCTGCTATTCTTGGTGGTGTCCGTCCTGCGCCTTTATCGGTCGAGACTCTGTCGCCCCCCATGCCTTCCCCTATCCCTCCTACTGAGCCCAAGACTGCTTCCCCTCCATACACTGAAGCCCCATCGCGTTCGCAGTGGCCTTCGATGGCTCTTGTTGAGCAGACGCCTGATAAGATGATCTGCGTTCCAACCGACTACGTCTTTACTATGTGCTGGGAGCTGAAGAACACCGGCGAGACGGTGTGGCCTGCCGGCTCATACATCGAGCTTAATGGCGGTGATCAACTCTTCACACCCAAGATGCGCAAGGAGATGGCACAGGAGACTAGCTCGCGCAGCGTCTTCCGGGTCACAGCCTCGGACCTATACCTCGAACCAGTGGCGCCTGGTGAGTCAGCCAAGTACGAGGTTTCCCTGTGCTCACCTATGGAGCCCGGTACTTACAGCTCGGGCTGGCGTCTCACTATGTCTGGCGGCCACCGTGTTGGCGAGCTAATGATGAGCGAGATTCGCGTTGAGGGCCCTATCCCGGTGCTAGCTATGTCGAGGAAGGCCGGTACTGAGGCCAAGGCCGAAAAGACTAGTGTCGATCACACCATGGTCTTCCCTACTCTGGAGACTGAGTCCCTTGTTGCTACCTTGACTGAGCACACCGACGATATATCTCCGGCAACAGCCCCGGCTACGGTCACCACACACTCAGACATTGGCTCTTTGGGCGACTTTGAACCTAATGAGGGGTGGGTCAGCTCGGATGCCGAATTTATGACGGATGAGGAGTATGACATTCTTGATGGCTTGGAGGATGAGTGCCGTAGTTACTAAGAGGCTCCAAATTCGTGATCTAATGGAGAGTAGCTGGTAGTGTCGTCGCAGATGCTCAACTCTGAGATTTACCGAGGCTTGGGCCTACGGGCTAGGCTAGAGCAGCTCTTGATGAAGTGTTTTTAGTGTTGTTTTTTCCTTTCCAACTTGAGCTTGACAACAACGGAATGTTGTGTATTTTCCTTGATTTTATCTATTTTGGTTCTGTATTTAGTTTTTTTTTCCTCGTCCCTCGCTCCGTACTATGTTAATGCATATATGCTGAATAAATTGGGATTTGTAAATTATCTATCCTATCCAGTCTATGCTCGTTTGTGCTGCATTGTCTTTTGGTTTGCTGTCGTTGAGGAATATCTAGAGAGTTAGCTACCCCGTCTTTTTCTATTTCCAGTATCCCAAAAGCTGACGTAAGACCGTACGGTTGGTGAGGAGGACACTGTATGGGGCATTTTAAAGCAAAGCGTGTCCTTTAACTGGCTAGCTCCAAGCCACGATTTAAGGTACAGCCAGACTAAGGCCAGGGGGTTAAGCTAGGCCAAAAAGCTCTTCATCTGTTGTCTTCAGAAGATTGGCCGTTTTGCGACTTGCTTGTTGGTCTAGACTGGGCTTTTCTATGCCATTGTCGAACAGTTCTTTCTTCCTCTTTCATTTCTTTTCTTTCCATGATATATCTATTTGGCCTCCTAACTTGGCTATAGTTTCCTGCCGGCGATGGTTGTGTGAAGTACACAGTACGAAACTTTATCTTCCATTTATAGATCTTGTGCTTAGTCATCTTTTTTTTTTCTTTTTGTTCTTTGTTTAATTGCTAAGCTGGCTTGATTTTTAAGTAGCCGCTTTTATTGCGACCGGCGACGAATCGATAAATTCAGGACAGCGACGACATAGCGCGAGACGAGACGAACGAAACGACAGCGACAAGGAGACGAAGAAGACGAGGTTGAGGACACTTAGATAAACAAGCTGATAGCTCTCGAGTTGAATTGTATCTTTGCGACAACGACACACCCACACGCTCTCGCTGGTTGAGACACCAATCCAATAAATCCATCGGCGCTTTCTCTTCCTCAGACTCTCCTAGTCTACAAGCTGTTTTCTTCCGTTTTTTTTCATTCACTCTTTCGCCCCTTCGGCCCCCATCCATAATGATGAACAGTTATAATGAGAAGCCGCAATCGCGGTCGCTCATGGACGACGATGCCTTTGGGCCTCAGGGCGGAAGCATTGTCAGCGCTTTTGACGCCTTCCGTATGTATTTCTAGCTACAGTCTCTCAGTCTTCTTTTTACTTTTACGCATTCTCGCTAACCATCTTCGCTTTCCCTACATCAGCTAAAGCCAAGCCTCAGTATGTCACCCAAACATCAGGCGGTGGCAAATGGACGGTCGTCATGTCAATCATCTCGGTTCTCCTCATGTTCAGTGAGACGGCTCGCTGGTGGCGTGGTGCCGAGACCCATACCTTCTCAGTCGAAAAAGGCATCGGCCATCAGCTGCAGATCAATCTTGACACAGTCGTGCACATGCAGTGTGCCGACATCCATGTCAATGTGCAAGACGCGGCCGGCGACTGGATCCATGCTGCCCAGGCCCTCCGCCGTGAGCCTACGCTGTGGTCGCAGTGGGTTGACGAAAGAGGCGTACACAAACTTGGTTATGACGCCCACGGCCGCGTCATTACTGGCCACGGCTACGAGGCTGACGAGGAGGGGTTTGGCGAGGAGCATGTACATGATATTGTTCGCCACTCGCGCAAGAAGGCCAAGTGGGCACGCACTCCGCGCCTTAGGGGCTCAACTGGCGATTCGTGCCGTATTTTCGGCAGTATGCTGCTGAACAAAGTCCAGGGCGATTTCCACATTACCGCCCGTGGCCACGGATACCAGTCAATGGGCGAGCATGTTGACCACAGATGTAAGTAGAGTAACCTAAAGTTACACCATGCCAAGTGACTGGAGACGTCTGTCGCTTTCTCTGCTCTCCTCTTTTCATCTTTACCCATGATTCTATTCTCTGGTTTTCACGCGTTGTACTGACACATTGTTCTCGACAGCATTTAACTTCTCTCACATTATCTCCGAACTTTCCTTTGGCCCCTTCCATCCCTCGCTCGCTAACCCTCTTGACCGCACGATCAACATGGCTGACGATCACTTCCATAAGTTCCAATACTTCCTGTCCGTCGTGCCTACTGAATACCGCATAGGTGACTCGCATTCCCAGTCGCTCTCCACGAACCAATATGCTGTGACTGAGCAGAGCCGCGAGGTCAACGAGATGTTTGCCGTCCCCGGCATCTTTGTCAAGTACGACATTGCCCCGCTGCTGCTGCAGGTAGTAGAAAACAGAGATAGCTTCCTGACCTTTTTGGTCAAGATTATCAATGTTGTTAGCGGCGTGCTTGTCGCTGGACACTGGGGCTTCCGCATTACCGACTGGACTCGTGAGGTTATTGGCCGACGCAGACGGAGTAGCATGAGCTACGGAGTGTTGGGTAACAAGGAAATGACAGACTAACAAGGAAGCTGAGACAACGTTTTAGATGGAGGAGCTGCTGTTCTGTATATAGATGCTGAAATTTTGTATTCTTTTTGTATTATTGAGTTGCTTTGTCCCTGCACCTGCATTTGCTCTCCGCTACATCCTAACCCACTAGTACTATCTAACATGTCAAACCCCACCGCTACTGACGTAGACTTCGATCCTTAAAAGCAGAGGCCGATAACCGGCGTGGGGCTAGAAGCAATGAATTACCTTGGAGCTGATTGGTGCGATAAGAAATGGGCAGTTTGTGCCTTTTTCTGTAATTCCATGTTTTTCTTTTGAACTTATTAGCAAAAAACGTCATTTCTTTTATTTCTTCTTCCTTTCAAGCGCTATTTCATGTGAAGCTTTCTTTCCTTTGTCCCTGGACCGCCTTCACAAGTCAATCTGTTTACAATGACGGCATTCGGTCTGGCCAGAACGGCTGGGCGGCGGGTGAGTTTTTCTTTCCTCCTGTTTTTCCACAGAGACACCCGGAACATCCCCGGTATGCATCTATCGGTGCTCCGTGTCCATGCGGATTCTGTCTTCCCCGGTGTCTCTCCCCCCCTCCTCAATCCATTGGCTGACGTTTTTTCCTTTTTTGTCTAGCTACTAGCCGTCCCTTCCACACGTGCCTACTCCTCGACTGCTGCTCTTCCTGCTACTTACGAACGCTTGTACACCAAGTATGGCCAAGTGCGCAAAGCCCTAGGTACACAGCGACTAACTCTAGCTGAGAAGATCCTGTACTCGCATCTAGACAACCCGGAAGAGAACCTGCTGGCGGGCACTAACGGCGGTAAGGATGTGCGTGGCAAGGCCAACTTGCTGCTGAAGCCCGACCGTGTCAACATGCAGGATGCGTCTGCGCAAATGGCCCTACTCCAGTTCATGTCATGCAATCTCGCTCGTCCGGCTATTCCTGCCAGCATTCATTGCGATCACCTGATTGTCGGGTCCAAGGGTGCTGATGCCGATCTCAGCGCTGGTGTGGCCCTGAATAAAGAAGTCTTTGACTTCCTTGAGAGCGCCGCCCGCAAGTACGGCATGGACTTCTGGCCACCTGGCGCTGGAATTATTCACCAGACTGTGCTGGAAAACTATGCTGTGCCTGGCCTGATGATGCTAGGTACTGATTCGCATTCCCCCAATGCCGGCGGCTTGTGTACTATCACCATTGGCGTAGGTGGCGCCGATGCCGTTGAGGCACTCGTCGGAGCCCCGTGGGAACTCAAGGCCCCCAAAATCTTGGGTGTTAAGCTGGTCGGCCAGCTCAGCGATTGGGTGTCCCCCAAGGACGTCATCTTGCACTTGGCTGGAAAGCTAACAGTGAGAGGTGGCACGGGCTACATCATTGAGTACTTCGGCCCTGGCGTGGAGACTCTGTCGTTGACCGGCATGGCAACGATGACCAACATGGGGTGAGTTTCTCTTACTAGTGAACATGCTACGCCTATTCTTTTCTTCATAGTCACAGTACTAACACACCCCTCTCCAGTGCCGAGGTAGGTGCCACTACCTCTATATTCCCCTATACCAATGCCTCTGCTCGCTATCTTACCGCTACCCGTCGAGCCCAAGCTGCTGCCAACGCCACCAACCTCCAAAATTTCCCTGCCGGCGCCGCGGGTGATGCTGTGTTCCAGTTCAAGGCCGATGAGGGCGCTGAATACGACCAGCTAATTGAGATTAACTTGTCCGAGCTGGAGCCCCATATCAATGGCCCCTTCACGCCCGATCTGGCCACGCCACTATCCAAGTTCAAGGCCACTGTGGAGGCACAGGGCTGGCCGCAAGGCCTTTCAGCCGGCCTAATTGGCAGCTGTACCAACTCGTCATATGAAGACATGACCAAGGCCGAGAGTCTATTGAAGCAGGCCAAGGCTGCTGGTCTCAAACCCGTCGCCGACTTTTACATCACGCCTGGAAGCGAGCAGATCCGTGCGACTCTGGAGCGCGATGGCACCCTAGATACCTTCAACGAGGCCGGCGGCATTCTGTTGTCCAACGCCTGTGGCCCCTGCATTGGCCAGTGGAAGCGCCAGGATGGAGTCGAAAAGGGAACTCCCAACGCTATCCTGACGTCATACAACCGTAATTTCCGCGGTCGCAACGACGGCAACCCCGACACACTCAACTTCCTAGCTGCTCCAGAGATAGTCACAGCCATGGCATTTTCTGGAAAGACCACCTTCAATCCTATGACCGACTCGATCACCACACCTGACGGCAAGCAGTTCAAGTTCTCGGCACCACGCGGACTCGAAGGCCCAGCCACTCCATTTGTTGAGGGCCGTGAGAGCTTCAAGGCTCTATCACAAGAAGCCGACCCATCGGTGCCGATTGCTGTATCGCCGACGTCAGACCGCCTAGCGCTCTTAGAGCCATTCCCAGCCTTCCCCGAGGGCGAGGTCAAAGGCTTGCGTGTGCTAGTCAAGATCACAGGCAAGTGCACGACCGACACCATTTCAGCCGCTGGTCCATGGCTCAAGTACAAGGGTCACTTGGCCAACATCAGCACTAACACACTAAACACTGCGGTTAATGCTGAAACCGGCGAGGTCAACGTGGCCTATGACCTAGATGGCTCACAGACCACCATTCCCGAGCTAGGAGCACGCTGGAAGGAGCGGGGCCAGGAGTGGCTTGTAGTTGCTGAGCACAACTACGGTGAGGGCTCTGCACGTGAACACGCTGCACTCCAGCCACGGTATCTTGGTGCTCGCATCGTACTAGTCAAGTCGTTTGCTCGTATACACGAAACCAACCTTAAAAAGCAGGGTGTTGTGCCACTGACCTTTGCCAATGAGGCCGACTACGATCTCATTAATGCCGGCGACCAGGTTGAAACTATCGGCCTCTACGACATGCTCAAGAACCAGGGCCGTGGCGACGTCAGCATCAAGGTCACCAAGAAGAGTGGTGAGACAGTTATTATTCCTACCAAGCACGCAGTAAGCAAGGACCAGGCTGGCTTTATTTTAGCTGGTAGTGCACTAAATCTGCTATCAAAACGGGCGGCAACATCGTCGTAGAAACGAAAAGGCAGAGACAGAAAGAGTATCTGAGGCGGGGATTTAGTGTTTTTGGCTTTAGAATTTTTGGTTTGGGCTAAGGTTTACAGAATGGAGGGAAGCAAAGCAGTGTACCAATATATGCTAATATTATGGCCATATTGTGTGGCAGAGCTCCCCGCAAGTGCAGGCAAAGATGAGGAGGATGTGTGCGTGGGGAGGAGTTTATAAAAGCAACCCTAAAGACTGGCTGTCTACTAACCCCATACCGCAAGCGTCACGTGACTAAACCCGTTTCTAACCCAAAGGCCAGAAGATCCCCTTGCTTTTGCATGCAAGCGTCTTGGACGTTCTCACAAGCAAGCTTGACGATAACAAGAGCAGAGTTCAACGAATTGGGACTAGAAAGCTTTACGGCACCCTCGATTTAGACCCCACTCTCGGCTTCTCTTCCCTCCATTTCGGTTCCCTCCTTGCTCTAGCCTTGCTATTGTTCTGCTGAACAATAC
This sequence comes from Ceratocystis huliohia, assembly GCA_038382965.1. NCBI lineage: Eukaryota > Fungi > Ascomycota > Sordariomycetes > Microascales > Ceratocystidaceae > Ceratocystis > Ceratocystis huliohia. The sequence continues at coordinate 23,469 of JAXCEX010000021.1, read as the reverse complement.
CTTGTGAAACAGCCGCCCTTTGCTAGGACAACAACAAAGACGAGCCTGACCTGATTTTGCCTGAGATTTACTGCCGCCAATTTAATAGTTGACCTAACCATAGCCTCCAATTGCTTCACGGGCGAAAAAGGGCGCATTTGTTCACGGGGGATCAAGTTTCTAAAGAGCTTAGGAGAGCTTAGGAGAAGCTACGGCGCTGCAGAAGCAAAGAACAACAACCGCAGCATAGCTCAGGTTGAAGCTTTGACGCTGACCGGAGCCGAGCTTGCGATATACACTTCGATACCAATACGAACACGGAAAATATAGACAGGCGGATACACACAGATACGGATACACAGATACGGATACACAGACACCATGACAGACTCCCTCCATAACGCCCCAATTGTCCTCGATAACGGCTCTGGAACGATCCGTGCCGGTTTCGCAGGCGACGATTTACCCAAATGCTACTTCCCGTCCTTTGTCGGTCGGCCAAAACATCTACGTGTGCTAGCCGGTGCTTTGGAAGGCGAAGTCTTCATTGGCCAGAAGGCGGCTACTGACTATCGAGGGCTTCTCAAGATCCGGTATCCGCTAGAGCATGGCATTGTCACAGACTGGGATGACATGGAGAAGATCTGGGAATATGTCTATGGCGAGGGGTTAAAGACGTTGAGCGAGGAGGTAAGAAAAGACAGTCCTAGCCCCACACAAACAAGGAGAGAGAGAGCTCGCACCACAACGTCCTTTATACTCTCTCTATACATAGCCCATTGCTAACAACCATACGCCCTAACCAGCACCCCGTTCTCTTGACTGAGCCCCCGCTTAACCCTCGCTCTAATCGCGACACTGCCGCTCAGATCCTGTTTGAAACCTTCAACGTGCCGGCACTATATACTTCGATCCAGGCTGTCCTTTCACTATACGCATCCGGTCGCACCACTGGAATTGTGCTCGATTCGGGCGATGGTGTTTCACATGCCGTGCCCGTCTATGAGGGCTTTGCAATGCCTAGTAGTATCCGCCGAATTGATGTCGCCGGCCGTGATGTCACTGAACATCTGCAGACTCTGCTACGCAAGACTGGCTATGTTTTCCATACTAGTGCGGAGAAGGAAGTTGTGCGCCTGATCAAAGAAAGCTTGAGTTATATCGCAGCCGACCCTAAGCGTGAAGAGAAGGAATGGCTTAGTGCCAAGACCGATGTGATCAAGTCGGCGGAGTACGTGCTGCCCGATGGGAGCAAGCTCAAGGTGAGTCTCCAGGCTTAGTTGTCCATATAAATATCCGCTTTGCCCTCTGCTCAGCTTTCTACTAACACAAATGCCATGTACCTGTAGGTTGGCCCTGAACGTTTCCGTGCCCCCGAGATTCTCTTCGACCCCGAGATCATTGGCCTTGAGTACCCTGGTGTGCACCAAATTGTCGTCGATGCTATTAATCGCACCGATCTTGACCTACGCAAGTCGCTCTACTCCAACATCGTGCTCTCAGGCGGTAGCACCCTTACACGCGGCTTCGGCGACCGCCTGCTTTCCGAGGTTCAACGCTTAGCTGTGCGAGACATGCGCATCAAGATCTTTGCGCCTCCCGAACGCAAGTACTCCACCTGGATTGGCGGGAGCATTCTCGCAGGCCTAAGCACGTTTAGAAAGGTGAGTCACAGAAACAACATACCCATGATTGATTAGCCGGCAAGTGCATGCAGACACTGACTTCTCGTTTTTCGTTCTTAGATGTGGGTGAGTATCGACGACTGGCATGAAAACCCGGACATCATCCACACCAAGTTCACGTGATTCCACTAGTTCTAGCCCAAAGGCAGTCCCGGACTCGGGGCCTGAGCCGGCCACTCGGTACCGCCCGCCAGAAAAAAAACCACAGGTTATTGCCAAATACGCTTTCTTCTGTTCTTTTCTTCTATTCTCTATTTTCGTTTATCTTCTCTGGCTATTTCTTATTTGTTCTATCGTTGCCTTCTACCCTTCTGTCGCTTTCGTCCTCGACTAGACTCTGACATCATCCTCGTTGCTCTCTCTCCTTGTCCACGTGTTTTCCCATGCTGCGTCTTCTTCACCTTTGGCTCTTCACCTTTATTCCCTTTTGTTAAGCCCAGCGCAGATATCTGGCCTGCTCTTTATCGCTTTTTTCTCTGCTTCCCCTTCTTCTTTATCTTGGTGTGCTGTCTTCAATTTCTCGGTGTTATCTATCTCTTGTCTCCTGGCTGGCGCTTTGTTTCTCCTCCCTCCCCCCTCTTCTCAACACATACACGCTCTTCTTTTCTTGGTCTGTTCTTTATTCGATATCACGTCAAATTCGCTGCGTTTTGTCTCGGCCTCTGCGGAGTTTTGCCTCTTTTTTCTCTGGCATACACTTGATTGTTCTCCCGTGTCTTGCGCCCTTCCTTGCTTTATGGTCTAGTTCTGTGATAAATGTAGTTAGTGTAGAACTTCTAGGAAATAAATATCTTCATGTGTCTAGGTAGACAGATGCAGGGACTGTGGTGTTTCCACCTAGCTAAACACGTGTGCATTTTGTGCGGTTCATGGTATAAGTTCTATTACATCAAATATGCTCAAATATGCAGTGTATTTTGCGAAAAATATCCACACCATGGTTATGGAGGAAAAAAGCTACCAACATGATCCAAGCTTGTATATGGCAAAACATATAGGTTAGCCTGGTCTCAAAAGTCGGATGAATGGGGGATAAACAGCTAAACCTATGTAAACAAAACATTCCCAATACAAAGCCCCTCTGTCCTGATACATAGAAAACCAAATCGCCGGGTGTTTGTTCCCTCGACCACTATTACAAAGCGCGTTAAAGAAAAAGCCATGGTAAGATAAATAATATAGAAACAGCAGGATAGAAACAAGAAAAAATGTGATGGGGAGATACATCTAGCCCAAAAAGGCTTGGGAAAAAAAAAGAATAGGCATAATAACAAGGAACATTCGTTAACAAACGATGTCCGATTTCTTTTTATGAACAAAGTGGTCCTGGACAGGATAAGACCTAGACAGGAATCAGCTCGCTTAGAACGTGTCTGTGTCAGCACTCGTGCGGCTTGCAACACTGCCAAAAGTGTTTCTATTGCGCCGTCTCTCTTCGTACGACTCGTCGTGCTGGCTCTTAGGCGTCATGGCCCTCGGGCCACTAGGCCGACGGGCGGGCATGCCAGCCAGTCTGTCGACATCGCGGCTACGATTGTCGGCTGGTAGCCCGGTGTGGTGTGCAGTGCCACCAGTGGCATAGCCATGCTGGGTGTCGCGTGCAGACCGCGGAGTTCCGGTAGTTTCGAGAGCCTCCTTAGGCGGGCGCGGGGGAGCCATAGAGGACTCACCCTGAGGGTTCTGTTGCGGGGTAGATGCGGCGTTAAAGCGACTAAGTGATGTCATGGAATGACCCCAATCAGCAGAGCGTGGCGTGTTAACTGTATCATAGATGTGCGCTTGCGTCTCGAGGTTGTTCTTGAAACGCTCAGAATTCCCTTGACGTGGCTGTGGGTGCTGGAGATTCAGAGAATTGCGGTGTACATGATACTTGGGGTGGTCAGGATTAACGTAAGGTGGCATATTAGGAGTGCCCGAGGCAATCGGGGAAGGAGTACGGCCAAGGTTTTGGTCGGAAAAGCCCGTGTGTAGCCCATCATTAGAATAAGGGGCTGTTCTAGGCCGGTACGAGCTATCATTATGGCCGGCAAAATCGGAGCCTGAACGGGATCGTCCATCAGCGTTTTGCATGTACGGCTCGTTCTTTTTGGACGAGCCACCACTGGATCGAAAAGCCTTGCTAAGGGTAGATGCAGTAGTTTCAGACCAACGAGAGATGCGAGCGCCCAAGCCAGAAGACCCGACAGACTTGTGCTTTCTGGACTTTTCAGACTTGCCGGCCGACTTTGGAGAACCCTCGGGTTCAGTTGCCATAGGAGACGCACCCGGCAGAGCAGCCGCAGATGTCTGTGCGAAAGCTGCAGGCGGGATGGCCGGCTCACGGGATGGCGTAGCCATGACAATAGACTCGCCGCGAGGCCCGGTTTCTTGGTTACGGGATGGGGTACCCATACGGTCATGATCATGCTCTGGATTAGCATTGTTATAAACGGCACTATGAGCTTCTTCCTCGTCACCCTCATGCACAGTGCTCACGCGATGGTCGGAATACTTGCGGTCAAAGTGACCAGACCGACTAGTGTTTATACGAGTAGCAGAAAGTGACTGGGACCCATGGCTTGCAATCGAAGTGCCAGCGTGCCCCTCGGGGTCATAACCACCATCGACAGTATCATTCTCGCCGCCAAAATTTTCAAAAGTGCTGCCAGCACGGGGATGAGTTTGCACCTGGTGATCCTTTAGTTCCATAACTTCATCTAGAAGTTGATGAAGCATCACCTCGATGCGTGAGAGGTCCTTAGCGCCAGTGACATTCAGACCGTTCAAGGCGCGTCGCAGAATATTACCCTTTTTTGTGGCTAAGGCAATCTCAGGGCCTGGGTTAGAGCTGTTCGCTGTAGCAGTACCAGCCAAAGAGCGCGAAACACTAGAAGGGCCAGGGTAAGGCCGAGGGCCATTGATAGCCTTGATGACCATCTTCTCAGAGTCTTGTACCTCATCAATTATGACGTCTTCCGCCTGCTTAATGCGTTCCTCAACAGTCTTAAATTGGGTGCGCATCTCGTTAGCAAGGAACATAACCATGGCGGCAATTTCAGTATCACGGGCACTACGCTGGGCATCGCGAGCAACCAGATCCTGCATCAGAGTCATAATATCCTTGTTCTGGATGCTGCCACTAGATGTCATGCCGGGATCATACAAGGGAGTTTCAGGGCCGGGTGTCAAGCCGCTCATACGACGCGTGAGGAAACTATCGTCAACTCCACCGAAGCCCGGAACGGAAGGCATGGAGACTCCCTTGATATCCTCCATGTCGAAGTTGTCAGGAGTCCGGTTAGGACCGTTAGACACGTAACCCTCGTCTTTGGGAAGGTGAACCTCTTCGGAAAAACCAAAAGCCTCCGACAGACGATTGCTCGCCAGCGGACTGATGTTCTCATAAGGGTTGGTAAGAATAGTCTCACGCTTGCGTTCAGCAGATGTCCGTGTGGCTTCCTCCTCGCGATCACCAGCAGAGCTCTGTGTCCGAACACCGATAGTAGAGTCGGCAGTAGCAACATTAGAATCAGTGTTCAGAGTACTCTTCTTAGGACTCAAGGCACGCGGCGTCATGTTACCGTCATCCATATGATCCAACTCCGACATGTCTCTAGTGGGTGCAATGGAAATACTATCCGCGGCTCCGGCAACAAATGATAGTTCTTCTTGTCCGCGTTCACGATTCCCTGACTTAACATCAAGATGCTGCTCAAGGGAAGCAGTGATATCTGAGTCAAAGTCCATGTGATCACCATACTCAGGCATCGGATTGTCGAAATCAGGAAGGGCACTAGCACTAAGCTTAAGTTCCTGTTCATCTCCGAACCGATCCACACTATGGGCAGGAGTTGTAGCAATCTCATGGCCCTCCATGGTACGTTGTTTGAAGGACTTGTTACGCGCAACCCCAGCACCACCGCCAGCAATGACATCATCCTTGGAGGTGGCATGGATCTGAATTTGCTTGGCCTGGACAACCTTGGCAAGGGCTCCACTGGTAATAGCGGCAAAAGCAGCCTGCTCAACAGCCGTAGGCGTCACAGAACGATCAAAGTCATCGGGGTCAATGGGGTCGTCGTACTGCTCCTCGGCTAGGGGGGCGTCGGACATTACCACATCAGACTGCTTTTTCTTGATGGTGAGCTCACGGATAGTGTGCTTGGGGTCCTCAGACATGACAGATTCGGGCCCATAAGAAATAGCACTCCGGGCAACGCCATAGGAAACGTTGGATTCCGGGCCCAAGTATCCATACGCATGAGTGTTGCTCGTCATCACGCTTTGCTCCATGACCGAACCGTCAACCAAAGAAGCCACCACCGACTCTATTGGAGCTCCAGGTATAATCTTGGGATTAGTTCCAATGCCTCGTACAGGCTGATCAGGCTCGGCATCCAACTCAGACATGTCATCGGTATATGCGGAGTTTCGAGGGTACCCAGTGGTGCTACTAATCTCGCTCTGAGGCAGACCATCAGAGTTCAGTAGGTTACTGCTTATCAGAGAGGAATGGCGGTGATGGCGGGGGGACATGGGTGGAGATTGGTATTCTTCGCTGTTGCTTGCTACGTGTGACTCACGAGCCGCAAGTTCAGAGGTCTCTGTGTAGCCAGACACACTATAGATAGGGCTGAGACCACGTCGCTCGGGCTGGTAGGGTACGTATTTAAGGTGAGCGGGCACATCTTGTTGCCCATAAAAGTGATCGTAGTCGTCACGTTCATATTCGCCTTCGTTTTGTGCCTGATGCTCCGCTTGATCATACATTTCGGCTACTGGCTCTTGTCGCATGCGGGTAGGTACCTTTTGGCCATACTCATTTGGCTCATATTCCTCTGGGAAAGGAGCTGGGCCATTGTTTTGCCGAGATTCCAAGACCTGTTCTTTGTTGCCTCGCGGAAGCGCACGGAGATCGCCATGGGAAATGTTGGCATATTGCATCCCAAGCTGGAGATCCTTTAAGCCTGGTTGTAGAAGAGCACCACCGTCGGAAACTTCGCTCTTTGTCACCTCTTCCATAGCAGAAGCAGGCCGATCGCTGTCCACTGTTCGGAGAGAAAGTCTAGTGAGCTCAGAAGGGTTAATCTCACTCATTAATGGCATTGGGGGCTGAGGAGCCACGCTCTCATCGTCGAAGTCATTGTCATAACGATCACTCGGGCGTTTTCGGGGAGCATCACGTCTGCGGCGTCTAGATTTTTTTTCTTCGGGCGGTGGGGGTGACTTTCCACGTCCAGACACCGCAGACGCCATTACTGTTGACGCTACGACGGCGCTACTGAGACTGGAGCGAGTGTGATAGTTATCGGGGCTTCTTTTAGGGGTGTCGGCATAGTAATCATCAACACTTTCAGGGGAAATAACAGCCCGTTCACGCTCCCCCGTCCGGTCACGAGTCCTTTCTCGCTCGAGCTCGCGTTCATGGCCACGATCACTAGCACGATGGCGAGATCGGGAGGAGCGACGGCGATGATGTGTCGACTCAGAAACATCGTCACGCGAGACTGTGGTGGCTGACGACCCACCGGATACCCGACGTGACTCCCGCTTACTGTTCTCTCGTTTAATAGCCTCAAGCTCAGGAATTACCACTCGTCGCAAGGCAACTTCGACTGCAGCAAGAAGCTTCGAGTTTACGTCAGAAGATCGAGTGGACTGGCCGTCAGGGGCTCTTGATACGGTGGAAGATAGTCCAGATTCGACACCCGAGACGTAGGATTCCTGGCCCTGGCCTCTGGAGGATCTCCGAGTGCGAGACTTGCTGCTGTGGCCTATGCTATCGCGATGGCTAATGTGGCTATAACCCTCATAATTTAGCTCTGAGTCTCGATAACGCTCACGCTCCCGTTCGCGCTCTTTTTGTACGGCGCTGAGCGAGCTAGTGCGGCTACGGCCGCTCTTGCTCTTGCTCCGTTTCTCACGCTCCTTCTCAATGGGCTTGTCTGCAAGACGAATTCGCTCTCTCTCGCCCTGCCGAGGCTTCTGTCCCCTGGTTTTGGCAAGAGGGCTTGCGCTTCTCTTGTTTTCGCCGTAGACAGAGTTTCCAGAGTCGTCAAGGAATGAATTTGTGGGTATTACGGAAAGGTCACTGCCAGTACCGGCATTCGGTGGTGGGCCTGAACTTGGGGGGTTTGACATGCGGGCCTCGGGGATAAGAGGGCTAACGGGTCGCTTTCCAGAACGTTGTTTAGACATGACAATTCTCTCAGTCTCGGTGTCGACGTGATTCCGCGACACCGTCGACTCTTCTGTAGCAGAGGCGTATGGACTCATGAGAGCGTCCTCGATCTCTCCAAGTTCAGATCTTCGCCGAGAGGAGCGAGATTTCGTATGGGATATTGCTGTCTGCTCGATGTGGCTGAGTCTTGAAGGGGTTAACCGGACACGAACGCTAGGCTTGCGATCAGTGGTATCCGACACGGTAGAACCGTTTTCGAAGTATTCAATGAGAACAGAAGCCCCTGGTTGAGTACTTTTTGCGCGGGTTTTACGGTTGCTGATGGTTACTGGAGTGCCGTCTGAGGGCAGGGAATAAACAGAGTGCTCGTCGTTACGTGAGAGTTCAGTTCCGAGTTCAGATGGGGCGATTACTGATTCTGTTTCTGTTGGTGCTGGCAAGAAAAGACTGCTAGAATCTAAGCCCATAGCTGAATATGACGGACAGTTGTGAATCGAGAGTAAGTAGAAGAAATTAGGGAAAGCCAGTCCCTCGATAGAACAGCAGAATTTGAATAGAGAATTGCTTCAATCGTAACTGTCTGCAGAAAGCGAGTAAAAAATGATATGAAAAGGAAAGAAAAAACAACAAAATGTAGAAGAGAAATAGCAGTATGTCCAAAGGGTGTGCTATGCGCCTTTCGTTGTGATATCGACGCTAAATCAGGATTGGTTGCGCACAGCTTGAAGTGGGCTGAGATGCAGAAGAGATAACCTCGCGAAAATGAGGAGGTTGGATATGCAGTCGCGGCAAATGGAGGAAAAGGACAAGATTCACAAGGCAAGCGCTAAGATAGAAAGGGATATTAACAGTTAGCAAGAAGTTTGCAAATATGGGAAGTCTTATGGGCATAGCGCGACCAAACGATTTATTTCCTATGCCGGTCGACTTTTGGGTGTGACGGTGTTTGATGGTGCATGTGCAGTAGTGGGAAGGCCACAAACCCAAGCGTTCCTATCTCGTTCTCTCCTGAGAGCCCAAACAGCAGAAAAATGGAAAAGGAAAAAAGAAGTTTTCCCTTACTCCAAACAGAATAGCCCTGTTGCCCGACTATTCAAACAGAAAGTGTTAAAAGGTCGAGAATAACAAGACTCACTTATTCTGTCAACGACAAAAAGTGAACAAGCGAAAAAAGGGAAGAGGAAAGAAGAAAAGCAAGAAGCAAGAGCCGCGGCAGACGTGAAAAAAAGAAGAATCAGAGGTGCATATGTAGCAATAGCAACACCAGAGGCGAACAAATGAAAAGAATCCAGGCTTGCTTGGGCAAGGACCAGGGCTAGGGATTGGGGGATGGGGGTGTGGTGTGGTGTGAGCGAGCGTGAGGATGGATAATACATGGAGTTAGGTGGACTTGGTGGGACTATGAGTAATGCATGGGGGGAGGTGGGGTGTGATAGGTAGGATCTTAACTGTGACTTGGACAGTCGAATAGTTAGACGGTACTCACCCGAAATAAAATGACAAGGGAATGCGATGGGAGGCGTTAAGATGTCCTGCACAGTGAGCTGTACGCGTAGACGTCGCTGCAAAGCACAAGTAGACCAAGGTATGTTTGTCGGTCTGGTTCCTGATGGGAGGATGCGTTTATAGTAACAAGAGAATATGGTATCAGAACCCGATACCTAGACTGGAATGCAGCCGGTATTAAGCACTCGTGAAGACTCGTGAGGTAGGTGTGAATGTGAGCGTGGGCGTGGAGAATATCTAAATGCGTATAACGGTGACAGGAGAAGAGGGAAATGGAAAAAGTCGTGATGATTTTGTGTGGTTTACTCTTCAAAGCAAATTTTTCATTGCTTGTCGAAAAGGGAAGGCAGTCGATTTGAATGGGGAAGTCGTGGCAGTATCATAAGCTGAGAATGGGTGGAAGCCGAATTTTTAGGAAGTTTCTAATTAGACGAGAGATGGAAATAGGAAGGAATGGGCCTGAAGCTAGAGAAAACACAATGTGCATAAAGTCAATTGAAAGGCGGTGAAGGCCAAGGCGAGTGAAGTGCTCAAGTGTATAACACAACAACAAACAAGATGAGTTTGGGCAAGCGGGCGGCCCAGTCTGTTTGTTTTATGTGGGATACAGACAAGTCAATGATATATCACTAAAGATATCAAAGTAGGAAGGGGATCAAAGAGAGCAAAGAAAGCAGAAAATAAAATAAAAGAGGAAAATAGGAACAGAGGAACAGAAGAACATATGAGAAGCCTAAAAGAAAAAAAGTACGATGCCTACTGTCGTACCTCCTTCCAAATTAGCACAAAAGAAGAAAACGCCGAGCAAGAAGGAAAGCAGCTGCCCGGAACGTCATTGAGTGCTCCAGCTTCGTGTCTACATATAGTATACTATACAATCACACAAATTCCCATCGTGTTCCACTTTAGTCGTCTTTTTTTCCTCAGAGGCTGGGAACACTCAGGACGCGACGAAGATGTTTACCTAAAATACTACTCTGCCAGTAACCAACGTCAAATCAAGAACAGAGAAAGTCGCAGGGCTGGCACAGGAACAACAACTAAAGGCCACTTACGCCCAAACATGGCAAGAACGAGAATTAGCAAGCCTCAGAAACACTTTTTTTCTACCTTGTTTCTTTGCGACCGGGGCTGTGCAAGGATAACAGGTGAGGGGTGAGCTGGCAAATCTCACACGAAAGGCCACTAACAGACCCAAGAGAGGAGACTTGGGCAAGGGAACCCCTCCCCTTCCTCTCCGAGCCCGAAGAAAGCGTGTTGGGCCAGGGGACCAGGGGGGTAACGCGTCGAATCCGGCACCTTAAACGCGAAAGACGGGGTGGTTGGTGCACGAAGGAGAAGCCGGGAGTTTAATTCAAGAGGCAATCAGGGATGAGAGAAGGGGACATTTAGGAGTTGGGCTTCACACAGGCACCAGGCTTCTCTCTGGTCCTCCTCCTCTATCATTTCCTGATGTTGCGTTGCTGTCGCGTTGTCGTCTCACCGCTGTCATCTTACATGTTTTAGGCTTGTCTTTTTATTTATTGTTCTCTAGCGCTAGAAACTACCAAACAATAGCATAGCAGTCTTTCCATGCTGCTACTAGCACAACCATTTTCCGGCGGCTAATATCCGCTTATATATCGCCACAAAAACGGTTAGGCCAGTAGCGAAGCACTAATTTTTGCAGGTACCATCACCGCTAGTTTTGTATGTAAAGGTACAATAGAGTCCTATTAAAGACCCTGTCAAGCACAAGCCAAGTTCTCTGTCTTTTTTAATGTATTAGTAGACCTTTATATGGGATGGATGGGTGACTGACCCCTTCGCTGCAGAGATAGAGGAGGCTGGCCCAAGGGGAAATGAAGAGAGACAACTGGCTCGCCACAGGACGCAGAACAACAAGCTCATGCTATCCTTGCAGCCTCAAAGACATGGCAAGCCCATGATTGATCCCAATTTCAACCTTGGCGGGTAATTAGGTGCTTGCAAGCAAATACAGGCGGTACAAGCACAAGGCGCAAAAGAGATACAAGGAGTACCAGCGTACCACACATATTGTGTGACTTGCTGTGTTATGCTGTGTACCTGCCTACAAACTTTGCAGCGCGCAACAAGCACCCGTACTTTCCAAAGCCAGTCAGAGCCCTTACTTTCTCATCCCCAGCGTTTTTCTCAAACGCATCATTTCTTATTCGTCCTAGTCTCTTTCTCTCTCCCTAGTCTTCTGTTGTCACCGTCATCGCTGTCCTTGAGTCCACAGCCCGGTCTCTACCACACATGTACACAGATAGCAGCACAGTTACTATTCCATCTTCCATTTCCATGTCTTAGCCCCCAGCCTATGTCAGCCCAGTCCAGTGCGTATATGGCAGGGGTGTAAAGACAAGACAGCTAAGCTAGACTTTTCCTCTCCTATGTGGCTTTTTTACAGCTCGCCAACTCGAGCCCAGCACCGATGCTAGCGTCCACACCCGCAAGCCTATGCTTGTGGCTCCTGTTCATTTCCCAGAAGTGTGCCATAGACCCAAGGTCACTGCGTATGTGGCCCTATGGTCATACATACACAAAGCGGCTTTTCGTCCAACCCGAAACACTTGCCGATGTATGAGCTTGATCTATCTATGGTCTGACTCTCTAAGTTGATTCCCTTTGGTTAGTTTCTTCTTCGGTGTCCAAAATTCCAAAAAAGGTGTCTTCCTTGAATATCACTGAGTAACCCTACACGCAAACACAGATCGGACAAATCCATCGTACTAGCCTCTCTTTAACGTAGTACATGCACCGCAAGTGTTTCCCATATAGACTAAGATCCATAGACTATCGCTTCTACCGTGCTAGATGCATCGCCCGTCTGCATGCACTGCGACATCCTGTGTACCTATCCTGTGAACAGGGCGGCGAATCAGGATGCGGAGAGCCTTTTTTTGGTCCTTGGGCTCGGTGTGTATTGCTGCATTGCTCATGTGCAAATAAGACTTAGGCAGACCTGGACCTGACAGGCTTCTTGTCGGTCGTCTTTTGGGCCACTCTATGACCACAGTGGTGGAATGGTATAGTGTCTGTGTCTGTGCATCAGCGAGTAAAGATTCATATTGAAGAGGCAAGCAATCTCTGCTATCCAGTACGGTTTTCTCCCATCACGGATGTCCCTCTGCCACTTGTGTCCGGCCTGTCAATTCGTTAATTGTCAATCAACATGGGCTATCCTTGTTTCTAAAGCAGGTTAAGGACAAGTTATCCAGCAGTGCCATTTTCCAGAAACAGCCCAGTGCACAGGCCCGTGTGCATACCCCTAGGAAGACTCTGAAAAGCTGAATAAAAGACTGAACAGCCTGAGAAGACGAGTCCCTAGAGGCCCTAGAGCGGTCATCAAGTCTGCTTAGCTGCCCAGCCTCCTTACAAAATTTATTCTTCGTTGAAAGGGGCCTTTATTCAGCGGCCCAGCGGCCCCTTGAACGGTACCTTACAGGTGCTATCAAATGCCCCATGTTTGTCTAGTACCTTCAAACACAAGCCTGCGCTTCCTAATTGAGGCTGTGGTCATCACGGTGGCCTGTGGCTTGGTACAAAGCCGGCCGCGTCCTTGATCCCCAATCCCATGCACAAGGGTTAAAGCTGCGGTTGGTTCCTTTTCAGTAAAGACTAGGCTACTCAGAGATACAAAGCCAAAGTTCAAATTGGCGTTGTTGGAAGACGTGATGAAAAGTTGTGCGCAGTAAGGGTTGCAGTGTATATTAGGGTTTGGATAGACTAAAAAGCGGGGTACTGAGATAGCTTCGTTTATTCAGTCACATGTCATATAGAATTGGAGCAACAAGAAAGGTGAGAAGAAACAAGGCAACTTCACACACTTTAAGCACTTGGGGTTTATTTAGCTGCACTCCTTCTATAATGGTAATGATAAAAATGATGTAGGAATTGGGGAAGGGATTGTCCTGACATGCACCCTGGAAATAGGTGCGCGATGCTATTGTATCGTAGAGATTCTTATCGTACTGAAAGAGAGCTAGATAAGATCAAGATGTCGTCATCGCTTTTGGGGCGTAAGTAGCAAGCACAGTTGGAGTTGGAAGACAAAGCAGATGCCGGAATATTGGACGGTTTTCTACTATTGTCGTTGTTTTTTGTGTTTTTGGACTGGCTTGGGAAAGTCCGAGAAGAAGACACCAGAAGGTACTTCAACAATAAGGCGATTCTATATAGTAGAGTTCTCTGCACTAAAAAAGCCCCTCGCCCCAACTGGCCGCCAGTTCAGCGGCCTGCCCCAACTAGCCGATTTGTGAATCTCACGTTTCTGTTGCTACCGTATGTTGCTGCTCATTGGCTGGGATTCCTGATCCCGTGCCTATCCCCGTGCTTTTTGCCTGAGCCGGTCATACATTAAGCTGCTGGAAAGCCTTTCAGTCTTTTGGCATTAAGCCTCCAAGCTCCGAACCTGCTAAGCCTAAGCCCTTGGCTAAAGATGGTTATTGCCCTTATCATGGATTTGCTGACGATAACTTTCGCCATACCAGGACAACCCCTCATTTCACGTTATTGAGCTATTTCAAAAGAGCAACTACTCTTTATTGTCTGTTTGCTTCTAAAAAATCTGATATCTTCTTTCCTTTTTTATTTTTCGCTATTCCTCATCATTATTCTCTCTTTCCCACCTGAACTTTTCTCCCACTTCTTCATCTCTTTTTATTTGATTGCCTTATTAGCTGTGTAGCCTTCCTTCTCCGACTTCTCTCCTTTCAATGTGAAGCCTCGCCTCAATCTACATCAACTTTGTCTGCCTGATTTGTACACAGCAATACAACCCCCGAACAAAGAACAAATCTGGTTGCTTCATAAAATAGCATACTCGCCACCTGCCCTTCACTAAGCTTTTTCTCCTGTGCCATACAGACACGCTTGCTTCTACACAAATTTTGAAGCAGATTCACGATATTCAACCCAAGGCACCATCACTCAAGCTACCATGGAGTCTAATCAGACTCCTGAAGGAGGTAATATTTTATTAGAAACCCCATCAACTATTTACGGCAATATCTGCTCCTGTACTAACATCTGATCTCCAACGCCAGTCATCGTAACACTCACCGCTAGATATGCAAACCATCACAATTGTGACCCAGTACGATCGCTCAAACTCACAAAAGAGAATAATACTGCCCTCATTGGACGTGCCAGCACTAGCTCACGCCGCCGTGGAAACACCAAGGCTAGTCCAGACAATGGGCTACTCCGCAATCCCGTTGTATCCCGAGAGCACGCCAAGTTTTCTTACCGCAACAAGGTGAGCCTAGATCCCCCTCTCCGTTGGTGGGCAACTTCTATTTAGCAACCGAAATCATGACATCAACTGACCTAGGAGTATAGTCCGTATATATCAGAGACTGCAGAAGCTACCATGGGACTGCACTAAACGGAACAACTCTCCCACCCGGCCTCGATGTCCTCGTCCAAGATGGAGATGACGTTAACTTCGCCATCTTGACTGGAAAATTGGCCGAGACTATGAAGAGTTATCATTTCAAAGTATCTATTTCCGAGTGAGTATTTACCGATAAAAAAGATCAGCAACCTGCGAATTTATCTCAATACAGGCAGATACTAACAGCCATGGAGTCTTCCTCTTGCCACCCCTGGACCTGTTTCCGAGCCGGATACTCTTAACAAAACGGGTACATATAGGGCACCGGTCTTCCTTTCTGACGATGAGTCAGATGCCGAGAATACTCGAGAGAACGACGGCGAGAAAAAACAGGTCATAGATGATGGTCAAGAAACGGCCCAAGAAAGAATGGAAGAAGATACAACAAAATTAAACGATGAAGCAAATACACAGGCTTCCCGAGAAGCTGCAGCTGGATTTGGCTGCCTATGGGAGGCTGGTTTCATCCCGCTTCATCGTATTTCAGAGCTTGAGGGTGCTGTACTGCCCTCCTTCAAACCCTCGTGGTCTATTCAAAGTGAAGTCCAAAGCGAGGTCCAAAGTGAAGCCCAGAGTGAAGTCCAAAGTGAAGCCGTGCATGAAAATCACGGCACAGATACTGAAACCCCCGCGGCTGGCCCGGAATCAGGGGATTTCCTCTCCTCGGATTTGGAAATGAACATGGACTATAGCGATGAGGCTGAATCAGAGGGAGAAGATGCTGATAGCTTTGACTCGAATGGGATTTTTGGGTATGATGACGTTGACTTCCAAGTGCATGAGAAGGAAACGGCAGGATCAGAAGACGAGACACTTGCGTTTGTCGAAGAGACTGATGATTTGGCTGTAGAGCCTGGGGCTTCTTTGCTTGCAACTGGGATTTCACAGGCCCCTCCAGTTTTGGAAACGGGGTTGGCATCCCAGCTTAGCCAGGCGACAGCTTCCAGTACCAATCTGGCTTCTTTTTCTGCCAACAGAAGCAACAGCACAGGGGAGACTTCAACAATCCCTATTTCATATCTTCTATCCGAGATCCCAGAGACACCCGCCGTTGATGAAGAAACCACATCGCCCTCGCCACCGCCGCCTCCTAGTCGAGGGGATACCCAAGCTGCTGTTAATATTGGCGTCTGCATTTGCGAAACAAAGAATCAGTTTACAACTCCCGAGGCTCGTGATGAGTCTCGAATCATGACGCCTCCTAGCGAAAGAATTTATGAGGCCAAGATATCTAATCTGTCTGTTATTTCGACTCCTTCATCTCCTTCTAAAAAGCGCAAGATTGATGATATTTCTACAGACAAGGCGTTGCTGTCAAAAACCCAGGGTCCTGCTGAGGGGTCGATTTCGGAAGTTGAGATTATCTCTACTCCACCTGCTTCCGCAAAGAAAAATACTCATGAGAGAGCTTATGGGTCCCAGAGCAACAGTGAAAACCAGCAAAACGAGGAGGCTAGCCACCGCACCAACGCCTGCTATGGCGACGACAATAACAAAAACAGCGCAGATCAGGCAAGGCCTAGAAAGCGTATCCGGACAGTGGTTGAAGCGGTGGGCTTTGCTGCTCTTGGAGGGGCTGCTGCTGGCCTGGCGATTTTGACGGCAATGATTGCGACGGCCCCAGAACTGGCCTAACTTGAAGGAAAGGGCGTTTTCTACGCTTTTTTGATTGTTATGTTTGTTATGCTTGTCAAGTTTTTTTATTTTGTACTTTTGTTTTTGGCTTTCATTCTTTTGCTTCTTTCTTTTTCCTTGTCTTTTTGTTTCCTGTGAATCCAGCCAAGCTTGTTAGTTTAAGCTGATGAAAGGAATATGAAAGGACTTGGATGTCTTTTTTCTTTGCTTGCCTCTTGGTATTGGTTATTTTAGGTAGGATGAGGATGGTCTACCTGTCCTGGTTGTTAATGGGGGAGAGTAAAGAGGGTTCGTGAAGTGACGGACCTAGGTCAATGCTTTGTTTTGTGCGCTCATTTTGCTTCTTTGTATGTTTTACATATGGAAATATTTACTTTTATTTTGAAAAGTCTGAACCGGCTAGGAGCGGCTAACGAAGCGATGGATTGGCAATCGTGATGGATGGGGAAATAGATCGTGTAAGTGCAAGTGTAGGTTGGCGACAACCCCACAGAACTACTTTGACCCCACTTGTGCCCCGCTAGTTTGTTTAGCTGGCTTGGCTCTAGCTCTAGCTGTGGCTCTAGTTGTTTGGTATGCTCTTATAGAGCTAGAGACAGACAATGTCTGCCCATCTGAGGAGAATAGTGATTGGTAATAGGACAGACCCACAGGCTGTCAACATCTACCCAAGGATCAATGGGGCGATGGTGATGACGGCATCCTCGATTCCAGCCGGAGTTTTTGTCTGTAGAGCTCAGATAGTCCTGGAGATCTCAATAGATATGGGCAGTCCTCTACTTTGTTGGATCTTTTTATTGTGGGATTTGCCAGCGCGGTAGTGCGTAGTTTTTAGATGGGACTGTTGTGCTTATTTTCCATCATCGACTCTGAGCTATGCAATGCGTCTGATGCAGAGTATTGCTAATATGAACGGTTGGTGTGTGTTGGCTTATTGACATGAATCGATACGTGACGCGCCGCATGTTCTGGCTCCCTCTAATTGGGCAGCGGAGAACGCGGATATGTTTGCGTTTTTATTGCACTATATAGTCGGCAGTCTGAAGTCATTGGCTGGCCTTCTGCGCTTGTTCTAGTATCAGGTAATCCATCACGTCCAATCTAAAGTTCTGAGATTCAGCTAGAAGCCGGGCAACTTGGACAATTCAGAACTGATGTAGATGGAGTAGATGCTTTGGAGACACTAAGTAATACATGTGCAAAAAAAGCACGTAGTGTACGGGAGAGAGACTTAATCGAGTCCCAACTTTGCCTTGGAAATAGCATCTTGGACTAGCCTAATAAACTGGCGTGATTCTACAATGGTGGGATTTGCTAGGTATGAGGAATGACGGAATTGCTTTGTGAGGCTGGCCAGGGTTGAACACATACAACCGGGCTTAGACTAGTTGAGAGGCATGAATTCCGCTATGTGTGATAAGACAGTTTACTGCCAGTTTTCAGACGTATATTATTGCTTTCTGTTGCAAAAACTGGCAATTGCCGCACTTCGCTGTGCGTCCATTCCTGCCACGGAAGACTTGGAAATCTTTCATCTGACCGTCTTCTCGTCTCGTAAACTAAACCTTCGATAAGCCAAGACTCCTGCTAAAAATCATGATCCATCAGATAAATGCGACAATGAGTCATCCACGGATAATACGGAAGCCCTTGATCCAGCTGATAGATGCCGCGATCTGAGGTATACCGTGGCGCACTCAGTCACGATGTGTGGATATGGACTGGAGACGGATTGGTATACAGCGCCTGGTTCTGATGGTTGGGCTTGATGCGACCTAAACCATTGTGATGCTGTGGTCTTGTTTTGTGCTCACTGTAGATTGATGCGGAAGTCGTTGTAGGTGGGAACAGGTATCAGACGTAGCCCGGATAATTTGAAGCAGGTTGCTCTCTGTAATCAAATGCCATCACTTGCCTTGTTAAGAGCAAGCGTGCATCTGAAGCACTAGCTCAGAGTTCGCGTTAGGCTCGTCTAGACGCTTCCAGCGGAACTACAGAGAAATAGGTTGTTATAAAAACGCAATACAAGTTGGAGCGCTTAGCGCGTGCCGTCTGTAGGGCTTTGGAAACATAAGCTAGGCCATTATCTTGGCAGGATTTGAGATGGTTAAATATTGCGTATTAGAGGAAAAAGATGAAGAAAGCTAACAACCAAAGGTGAAAATCCTTGCACTATGGTGTGTTGTACAGGCCTGTAAATGTGGGAGGTGGTGCTACCTACACTAACTTACAAGTCTTAACAACATACCTCCTCGTGTACCGGCTTCTATTTACCGCCGAAGTGTATCTGTTATCATATTACCATACTCATACTAAGGAATGCGGATGCCACAATCTTCAACTAAAAAGTATCTACCATTATTGCGTCTGTATGGACCATAAAGACCAGACGATGAGAATCCTCCATCGTACCCACACTCACTGGGGCCAGGACCCATTCAAAGGTGAGCTAGATTCAAGACTGAAGAGTTGTCGGTAGTATCCGAGAGCCTGCCTTAGAGATGGCATAGAGGCGCCCTAGCCGACTAGAGTGCCTTCTATGGGTCCAAGGTCCGAATCTTCGATTCGCGTGTTGTAGTGTCCCGCCCCGATGTGGAAAGCTCAATTGCCAGTAATGTGAGTCTCACCATGGCAACTTTTCCATGGCAGGTCTCAAGCGGACAATGGAATCTGTAGCCCATTTGCATTGTCAAGGTATATCTGAATGGCCCCGAGGAGATTTTTCTTTTTGGAAACTCCGACCTTTCTCCTGTCTTTGCCTATGTTGACTGGTTCAAGGTGGAAGAAGCTAATGTTGGATAAGACAGACTATATGATTATATGGCTTATAGATAATGCTTGAAGGCAAAGATGGTTGAAGATGATTAGATATCGATATAAATGGGAGGCATGAATCAAACTTACAAGTAGAGTAGCTAAGTCTTTTATATCTACTAAAGTATCACCATATAGTCCTACCATATACATACTACGAGACACTTACTTTGTGTTTTGCTTCCTGAAGAGGAGATTACTGCATGCTGTCGACAGCAGACGGTGGCCTATAAAGGCTAACTAAAAGAAGCCTGACGGACAGATCTTGCTCCCATCAGCCATTTTTGCTGGCTAGAATGAGGGCGACACGCTGAATAGACAATCACGGGGCAATTGCAGCTCTGGTGAATAGATGGGTAGAGCGAACGCAGTACACCACCCAAATCAAGGGGATAGAAGAGACCCGACAGCCTGGATATAAGAATACGGGTAGGACTTGCAATTTGTTGTACTTAGATAGGCGGCATTGGCTAACTAGTTAGTATATCTTACAATGTAGACACATGGTTAGTAACTAAAAAGCAATTTGAACGGCCTGAGCCCTAGTTTTAGAAAAGCTACTGTTCTTCCTATACAACTGCTAGCAGTCGAGTTGCTTCTAAGAACCTTGCGTAAGTGCGTTTTGAGAGGTATCTCGAAAAGCAAGAAATTGCACAAGATTTGAACTTCCTAGTGTACCTGGTCTAATAAAGAAGATTACGATAAATGAACCTTTATCAAGCTAACTTTGAAGCTAGATGACGGTCATCTAAACCCTGAAGTCTCTCTGTGAAAACTTGGCAGACGCGAAGCTGCCTAAGCTTAATGCATTCATCCCCTTGGGCACCCTGACTCAAGCTAGGCAATATCTGAGTCAAATCTTATCTGATTTAGTTTAGTGTACCTACTGTGAATGTGATACAGCTTCAACAATGCCTCTGGACCCTCATGAGAGACCTGCAGATGGCAGCCTAAGACGAAGTGACGGTATTTAGTGCGGTCAAAACCTCTTTTGAGTACCTCCAAAGATTCAGTTAGGCCTTGGGCTGGGAGGCCACTCTTTAACTCACCTGATGCCAAGATTTGCGGCTAGTGGCACTTTGAATCTTTCCTAGCCTTGGGATATCGTACGAGTTTGCGCTCTCTAGTAGAGGCTTGTGTTGGCTTATTAGACAGCGCTAGGAGCTGTCATCGATGCTGATATATTGGAGATGAGACATGGCTGTCTGCGAGTGTCGTTAGGTTTTCGACAAAGCTGGCTGACTAACCCAACACATGGCTATGTATTGCGTTCCCGAGTGATCTTTTTCAGTCGTTGTCAGAGAGAGGCTCGCAATTTTGAAAATATTGCTTTAAGAGTGCACTGGATGCTGTTTCGAGGCCAGTCACACATAGGGCGGACTCCTTTTTTAGAAAAACTTCCACATACTTGACGTTTTCAGACGAGTCTGCAGGGCAGCCAGTGTTACACAGTCACGGGTTTGCTCGCATAAAGACGCTGTCAGCCAGTGAGAGGTAGATTCGGTGATGATGTCGTGGACTAGGTCTTGGATCTTGGTATCATTTCTGTAAGACTGACAAAGAAAGGCTTGATACGGTTAAAGCCAGAGTCTCCAGACCCGATAGAAACAGTGAGTTTTAGGAGGAAGGTTTGAGGGTAAGGTTCGAAGTGCGCCGCCGCGAGTTCTAGAATGAAGCCCTTGATACTGAGACTTAGCCCCACAACTATTACAGACAAAGTAGTTTCCTATATTCACAGATAAAGCTACGAAATTCGGGTAGTTTCTCCTCTTTTATCCCTGATTGAAAAATTTGTGTTTTTTTCTTGTGTAACTTGCACTACTTATCTGATGTCACCCGAAGCGTGTCATCTCTTTGCGTTCCCTTTTAACGCCATGTTCTTTGGAAAAGAAAAGGCACGAAAAGGGATACAAGAAATATGGAAGTTGAAATTGAATATATATCTAACGTCTACAGGAGCCACAGAAATCAAGCGACGCACAGAATGCGGAAAACTAACAATGAAGGACAAAGGGCAACCGAAAATGGAACATGGACACAATACCAGACGATGTCACGCTTCTAGGAGACCCGAGAGATCAACTGGGGAGCTTTTAAAGACCTCACCGCCACTCTGCTAAGCACCTGGTGTGCTTGAACAGAAGGAAGAGTAGCATTGCCTACGTTAGACAAGTGCAGCTCGTCTATTGAGACAAGAAAG
Source organism: Ceratocystis huliohia (assembly GCA_038382965.1). NCBI lineage: Eukaryota > Fungi > Ascomycota > Sordariomycetes > Microascales > Ceratocystidaceae > Ceratocystis > Ceratocystis huliohia. The sequence continues at coordinate 2,089 of JAXCEX010000021.1, read as the reverse complement.
CTACCTGGCATTGTGTGGTGGACACTAACAAGAGCAATCTCCGCTCCCTGAGATAGAGCCTCACCTACCTACTCATGTGGTGTAGTCTACGCCAAGGTATCAAGGGAGTTTTAGCGGATAGGGTGTATCAATGGTACTGGTAGTAGTATGAGGGGGATAGTTACTATGAATCATACTTTATAGTAGTGTTAACGTCTTGATAGGATGATGGTTGCTGAATTCTCCTCGACTAGCTAATGTTTATCCGGCCTTCCATGTCTGCTAGCATAATTGTGGAGACGGCCGTGGCAGCTCGTAGTCCCCATGTTCGTTGCTTGCCACATTTGTTTTGTTGGTGTTATAGGGCGTGTGGCTTTATCCTGCTGACTAGCCCATCCAATCATTTGCAAGTAGTGAGTTGTTGCTAAAAGCTTTTGAATTTCGCCTCGTTGTAGCGTTTCATTTCAGCTGCCCATCGGCTCTTCTGGGCAACTCACAATGCCTTTCTTGCTCTGGTGCAGACGGTCTAGTTGATCCTGCACATGCGAGCTTTGACATGGGCTGTCAAATCATTGGCCTAGAAGCTCCTATATGTCCTGGATCTGTTGATGTGTTGGCTTCTACCGCCCAATGATAGCTTAGTGACAACCAACAATGCACCTGGTTTGCTGTGCGACTACCCCGCACAAGTGTAGGCGCTCCTGCGGTTCTGCTAAATCTCAAGCTGTGCCGTCACATACTATTGTAGCCTATTGTCTCGCGTCTATTCTTGTTTCATCATATGTGCGCTTTCACTACCCAAGAGTGGATAGCTCATGGCTCGCTGTCTAAGGTGGTCAAAATTTATGGATCTAAGAACTGGCACTGGAAAATGAATCTGCTAATTTAATTTGTTGACTAATGTGTATGAAACTGAGATGACCATGACTATATAGGAGTAATCCATGTTTAAAATGTAGTAGAAAGTTCACCCAAAGCCTTCAATATATGTGTCGAGATGCGAATTTAGATTGTTAGACTTCTTGGGCCGGAGGGGGTTTCCGCTTGTATTGGGATTTTCTTGTTGGTGGTTCGACTAAAGCTCGACTTCAGTTGTCTTTTTAATGTATTCTGGTGCTGTGTGTCCGGGTTTATCGTGCCAGTCTATGGGGACCGCGCGTTTTACTCCAAGAGAAATGTGCGTTCTCCTGGGAGCACACGCGGGTTCTCCTACAGTAGACACGAGAATAAGTTGTGCAAATGTTTCAGTAGGTAAGTTTCATATGCTTGTTTGAGGAGGGTGTACTGTCATTGGGATCGGAGACTCTTGAAGAAGATCTGACGTCCTGTCAGACCTAATGCGTTGGTCATTTCAGGAAAACATGTATGCGTCCATCATATTTAGCCTTCATCTTGACTGGACAATTGCCTTGAGCTTCGAGCATGCGTTCTGACTTCGGGTTGTCCGGATAACGTCGACCAAGATCGGAAATAATGAGCGTTGGTTGCTGGTAAAGGCGAGGCGAACGCCATGATTCAACATAGCCTTGGCATCTTGGCCAGCTCGTCGGGATTTAAATGTTCAGACGCTATCATACTCTCCTGCCTCGTTTGTGACGTTGTGATTTTGCCATGAGAGCCCAAAAGATCGGGATATTCTGGCTCCTCCCGAGAAGTATAAGCAGATGCGGCGATGGGGGTGGTTGGATGTGAATTCTCCAAGTAGCCTTTTAAGGAAAGCACTAGTAGAACTGCTCCTATGGCTAGGAACTGGATATGTGGGCTTTGAGTTCCGACCGAGCAAGCTCAAAGAGAAGTAGCTTCTTGTATTGCTTGAGGTCGTTCTCGACCAACTTATGATGAGGGCAGTTGAAATAGGGGAGGAAGGGTAGAAGAAGACATTTTGCGTGAAAGGTGAAGACCAACGGAGAGGGAGAGAGAACGAAGCACAACAGATGCGGTAAACGCCGCTTTTAAAGCATTGAGCTGGCGGCTGACTCAGTAGTTGTTGTTGTTGTTGTTGTTGTTGTTGTATTTTTTAACGTCTACCTGAACAGAGCGAACTATCAATACGACGGCGTTCCGGACAAATGAAGTCCTAGGTGATGTCGTCACCCAAGACCACCTTTGG